>JAOUQT010315533.1:0-14594 GCA_025769995.1 Xyliphius kryptos | reverse complement strand
ATCGAATGCGCGTCGGAAGGCAAACGGGAAGCTCGCCGCGCCGAGCAGGAAGGAGGAGGTGGCCAGGTGAGGGTAATAAGGACGTTTATTCAAACGATTTGCCAGAACACGTAAAACAGAGAACATAACGACACGCAACCGCTACAACACAAAAATGACAATCACCGACAGGGACGAACGGAAAGCACAAAAGTCCCTGTCACATGATACCAAAGAAACCAATCACGAACGGAACAGTTAATTAACTAAATAGGAACACAAAATACAAGTTAATTAACCGGACAAAACGGAAACAAAGGGAAGGAGCGCCGAGCGCTTCTTACAATAATGTCCTTCATCACCATTTCTGGTGATTCGTCTTTACCCGTCCAGGGGAAAACATTTTGGAAACTTGGCAGATACACCCAGGACAGAGCGCCAATCCTACGCTTTGCACTCACACACATTATATGGAGGCAATTTAGAGTACCTTCAATCCATGTTTCTGGACTGTAAGAGAAAACACACACAGGGACACGGTGAGAACATGGAAACTATACAAAGATTGGGATTCGAACCTGAATCCCCAGCACACAGAGGCGGTCTTGCTAACACCACGGTGCCGTCCCAATCCTCCAAAAAATGTTATCTAATATAAATCTATATACATATGAATCAATTGTTTGCTGATAAACAAGCTGTGAGAAGGTGGTCCTCATGCATCGGGTCCATACAGTTTTGTTTGCGTGATGGAGCTCTCTGATTGGTTAGCGTGCTCTATGGGATGTGATTATATCTGTTCACATCATATATCTGTCGAGAAACGGGAAGTTGTTCAGTGCAAGCGAAAGCAGGCGATGGGTTGGTTAGTAAAGGCTTTAGTGTGGTTTACCGAGCGGCAGAGAAAGGATGAGTCCTCACTTACATCATTCTGAAACTACTCTTCTGCAGAAGAAGGACCAACTAAAGTTGAAGTGTGTTCTGACCAGGGTTTCACACTGAGTGCTGGTGACGTGTGTGTGTGTGTGTGTGGAACCTGTGGGTTCTTTTCAGCTCATACCAGCAGCTGTAACAGAAATCGCTAAACTCTGTCGTGAAATGATGAATCATGATCTGCTCTGTAGTGAGAACAAAGAACAATGAGTTTATTTGTTACTATTAATGACAAAATCATAAGCTAGCTGTCTGATGCGTTCCGCCCCCGGGTGGCGAGCATGTGTACGGCACGTTTTATTGAAGTCGCTCAGTGATTTGCTCACTCGCCCAGATAACTTTTTTCAATTCCGTTTTTAAAGTTTTTGGGAAGCAAAGCGGAGCTGCGGGATCGGACGCATTTATTCACATGTCCTCTTTGGTGTTGACGTGCAACTCGTAGCATGCCTTACAGCGTTAGCTTCACGTTGCTGTTTTAGCCGCTCTTCTGATATTTCCACACTACGGTTGTCTTTGTGGTTGAGCATCCCCTCCTCTCTACCCGCGTGCCAATTGCTGTAGAGATGATACACGCCAAGCACCCCACATCATCCCCTCCACTCTGCCTGCGTGCCAGGGCTAGACTGTCTAATAATCTCAGACTGTGATTGGAACAGCAAATAACTTTGATTTTTGATATCTGACCCACAGTGAGGAGCATCTTTAACCCCGCCCCCGCTGTTCCAGACCTTCACAGTGACTTCTATAAAGAGACGGACATCTTTTGCTGCAATGAGTCCGAGGTATGAGGGGACCTAAAGTTTAAAAAACAATGGAGTTTTATGAAATATTAACTACATCATGACATCACAGTGCAGTATCTGTACTGTTTGATTCTTTTAGTCTGAATAATTTAGTAAACGTTTCATTACCAACATTCCGAGCCTAACCAGGTATCACCAGGTCGTGTTGCCTCATCATGACCTCCACCGGGTCTAACACGCGAGGCTCACATTCTTTTCTCTCCGTCTGTGGAATGCTGGAAGGGGTGGGGGTGGAGTGAGGGGGGTCAACTTTTTCCTACTTACGGTAAGTGGCATGTTTTTAACTGCCCTTTCTCGCGCCTTGGCTGTGTGCGCTGATACAGGAGGGCATGGATTGATGGGAAGCAGTTAAAGAACAGCTAAAAAAACAAGTTTGCAGCTCAGGGCAGATGAGCGGCCGCTGAGTCACCCTGCCCTGCAGCTGAAGCGCCGCTACTGCTGCAAACCCGAGCGCTCCCTCCATCCCACTTTGATGTGGCTGAGGGGCTGAAGAGGGAAGGTGTACAGGTGGGACATGAAAGCGAGAGCTCGGGGTTCTCCGTGTAAGCCCTCCAATCTTGCTTTCATCTACTAACGGTAGATGCATCGGTGAAAGATCAGCCTCTGAGAGCGCGGCGAAGCGAACGGATCACCTACAGAGATGAGTAATCCCGCCGATGATCTGTCCTGGCACGCTGCCACGGCGAGCTGAGAGCATCATCTGAAGACCAGCGCTATGAAAGCGCCGCGTGCAATCTCTGAGGCGTTTCTCCTCCCATGAAGGTGATGCAACACCGTGTTCAGGTGCGTGATGGCACAGCTGGCAGATCTTAATCCTGCCAGTTCTGACGTTAACCCCTTGTTCACAAGTACGGAAATCCTGCACAAGTGTTTATTTAAAATAATTTACAATTATCCCGACTTATTGGTTAAGGACAGAAGAAGGGGTCAGCGGAGCGCCTCTGGAGCAATGAGGGTCGCAGGCGTGGACTGAGGGATGGCACCATAACACGTCTATAATTCATATTATAAAACGGGTCATCCCAGTCCTTAAATCTAATTGGCTGAGCCGTGACATTATCGACAATAACACACACCTCTGAGCAGTATAATATAAACAGCGAGATTTCCGATGAGCTAATCCTTATATAAACTGTATTCTGTAATTTCGCCACTAGGTGGCGGTTTTTTGATCATTAGAGAGACTGGAAACCTGTTACTCGGAGAACAGCGTTGACGTTACACTCACCGCTGATATACAATATTTATTGATAAACAGCAAGCTGATGAGCACTAAGCCTAATTCTGTTGCAGCTGTTTTAAATAAGCTGTGTTCTGTAATTTCACCACTAGTTGGCAGTTTTTGATTGTTAGAGAAAACCTGTTGCTCAGCGTACAGCGTTCATTTTTGAAAACTGGACAAGATTACGTCGCACAAGACCAGATTATTAACAATGTGCTTTTAATAAACACATTTATAATTCAAACCTTGTGGGTTTTTTAATGATAGTGTGTTTGTAAGCGTTTTATAAAAGCAATAATGTGCTCGAGGTTGTGTGTTATTGTAAATAAATCACGGGAAACCAAGAATGTAACTCTACTGGACCTAACAACACCTCTTTCCCGTGATTTATTCTCAGTAATGCCACGCCCTCTCGCTTAGTAAAGTTACAAAGACAACCAATGTAGCTCAGTGGTCAGGGTGTTGGACTATCAACCAGAAGGTTGTGGTTTCAAACCCCAGAACCACTGAAGTTACCAATGTGGGTCCTTGAGCAAGACCCTTAACCCTCACGGTTCTGTATCAACCCTGTGTCCTGAACCCAACCATGTTGGTATACCTGTAAATCGCTTTGGATATCGTGCGTTCGCTAAAAAACTAAATGTAATGTAAATGTAAAACAGTTTGGGGAAGGCCCTCTTGTTCTGGCAAGATTATGTCTTCATGCTGAAAGCAAGATTCCTGAAGACATGGCTGATTAGGTTTGGTGTGGAGGAACAGACCTGATCTTTACCTGATCCAACATCTTTGGGAAGAACAGGGACTGAGACTGTGACCCATCCATCACTGATGTCTGATCTGATCTCACTAATGCTCCTCCAAAATGTTCTATTCCACCTGGTCGGGAGAGTGAAAGCTATTGAAGCTCCTGTGATGTGTAGGTGTTTACATTCAACATCAAAACGGAAATATACGTATGAATATACAGATGTTAAATGAAGTGATGTCTGTGTTTATGGAGGGAACGATGTATGATTTGTAAAACGCAGTCTTTGTGACGCACCGCTGTTGAACTTGGTTATGTGATGTGTTCCTGCTCCAGGCGGAGATCTTAACGGGGGCTGGAGTTGCGTCAGTGGAGGATGCAGAACGAGCAGGTATGGAGCTGTTAAACCGAGGCTGTGCTACCGTCATCATCACTCTGGGTCCTCAGGGCTGCATGGTGCTACACGCCGCGGACCGCCGTCCCAAACACGTACCCACCACCAAGGTCACGGCCGTGGACACCACGGTAAGTTCAGCTCACATCGGTGTAAGAGTGAGCCTCACGCTGCCGGACACTTTTCATCTTTATTAGAAAACGGGTCGTTACGCTCCTTTAATCTGATTGGCTGAGGCGTTTGTCAGGCCGTGACATCATTGACAATAACACACTCCTCTGAGCGCTTCACATTCGTATCAAGACGAGAAATACAATATATCATATATCACAGTCGTGGGCTTGTGGTTTAGGAACCAGCCTTACAACCTCAAGGTACCCAGTTGGTTCCTGGTCCTAACAAGAAAGGCACCTCACCCCAATTGATCCCCAGGGGCCGTATACAGGGACGCACACCACTCCGGGCATGTGTGCCTACTTCACTCAGTGTGTGTGTGTGTGTGTGTGTGTGTGTGTCATCACACGGGTGGGTAAATTGTGGAGGCCACACCCCTCTGTGTGTAAGTACAGTCAGAAAAAATAGATCACTTATTTTCCCGATGATTTTATAAACTATTTTCTGTAATTTGGCCACTAGAGGGCATTATTTAATTGTTAGAGGAACCTGTTACCTAACATCTCATTATAATACTTTTAAATAATGTCCTCTCGTTCCTTTTTGCTTTAAACTTCATCGAGTTTTTACACATAAACAGAGTTTTGAAGAATTTCATATGAACCCGATCTTTATTTCACATGTGGTTCTCTAACGTTCTCTCAGATACAACCTACAAAGGTGATGAGTCATTTCACGCCGTAATACGACGACCGTGACGCACGTCGTACGGCTTTGCATTTCCTCTCCTCACAGCTTATCAATGTGGTGATGCACAGTGCGGTAAAATAAAGAGCTCTGAGATTTCTGATTAACCACAACGACATGCTGCCTTCACATGCTACCACAGTTCTGGTAAATATCCGTTGTCCACTCGGAAGTTGCACATGAGCACTTCCTGATGACTGCCTTACTTCACGGCGGTGTCTCGCGGTCAGTCCCATCACTGCTGGTGTAAGAAATCAGACGCCTGACCATGCATCTTAAATAACTGTATGTTTCTAACTTTGTGAAAACAGTTTGGGGAAGGTACTTTTCCTGTTCTGAAAAAACATGTCACTGCACAACAGAGATTGTGAGCCTTGCATCAGTGTCTGACCTCACAAATACTCTCTCATGTGGAAAGCCCTCAGAGAAAAGAGGATGCTGACGAGATGTGTTGGTGTCCACATAGTTTAGACTTCTTGTATAGATGATGTTTATCTGTTAAAAAAATGTACAGCTGTATTAATAATTCAAATGAGAGAGTTTGTATTTATCACTTTAATAATGATGTAATGCTTCACTGAGGTTCTTTATGAACTACATAATGTAGAACCAGAACCTCTCCATGTGGAAGCATGATAAAATCATGTAGAACTACATCCTCTCCATGTGGAACCTTGACACAACCATGTAGAACCACAACCTCCCCATGTGGAACCATGAAAGAACCATGTAGAACTACAACCTCCCCATGAGGAACCATGATAAAATCGTGTAGAACTACATCCTCTCCATGTGGAACCATGACACAACCATGTAGAACCACAACCTCCCCATGTGGAACCATGACAAACCATGTAGAACCAGAACCTCTCCATGTGGAACCATGGTAAAAATCGTGTAGAACTACATCCTCTCCATGTGGAACCATGACAAAACCATGTAGAACCACAACCTCCCCATGGGGAACCATGACACAACCATGTAGAACCACAACCTCCCCATGGGGAACCATGACACAACCATGTAGAACCACAAGTTCTCCATGTGGAACCATCACAAAACCATCTATACTTACAACCTCTTCATGTGGAACCATGACACAACCATGTAGAACTATATCCTCCCCATGTGGAACCATGACAAACCATACAGAACCATGACAAAACCACGTGGAACCACAACATCTCCATGTGGAACTATAACAAAACCATGTAGAACCACAACCTCTCCATGTGGAACCATGACAATGCCATCTAGAACCATAACCTCCCCCCTGTGGAACCATGACAAACCATGCAGAACTATAACCACACCATGTGGAACCATGACAACACCACATGGAACCACAACCTCTCCATGTGGAACCATGACAAAACCACGTGGAACCACAACCTCTCCATGTGGAACCATGACAAAACCACGTGGAACCACAACCTCTCCATGTGGAACCATGACAGAACAATTATGAAAAAACCAAAACCATGTAGAGCCTGGTTCACCAGCTTCAGGTTTAAAAGTGGACACTGGCGTGTTCTGCAGGTGTCCACATACTTTAGACGACGTATAGAACCTGTTTATTTGTGAAAGAACTGTACAGCTGTATTTATTAGAGAAATAAGAACTCGTTTGAATTTGTGTTTTTATTGATGATGTAAAGCTTCTCTGAGGTTCTTTATGTTTTTAAAGCGTTTATTATGTGACATTTCTCACTTTAATGATTGCCGCCCCCACGCACCTCCACCCTGATCATACGGGGTGAGTCACATCTCAGCACCACTACACCCTGTCATTTCCAAACAGCTGTGGCTCTGCTCCTGTACACTTTCATTACCCATAAATCCTCATTTGTTTAACTCTTCTGGATGCCTTGATCCCTTTTCCAGTAAGTCTTGGTTCCCCCTCCCCCCAGCTGTGTGTATATATAAATATATATATATATATATATATATATATATACAAAAAGAAGAATAAGGATATGTGGTGGGTGAGTCTTAGATTTCAATAAAACCAACAAGACAAGACATTTCCATCTCATTAGTTTTTAATGAGGAACAAATTCTACTCTGATATTAAAAATAAAATATGAAATATTAGTGGCGAACAAATAAATCATTATCAGAAGATCAGAAGCTTTTAAGTTAAACAGCAGTGCCTCTGAGTTTAGCACGTGGTGATTTCACACCAACATCCCATGCCCCCTGTGATCAGTGATGGTTTTTATCTGTACGAAGGTTCCTGTGGAACTTTATTTTTGGTGCGTGTTTAAAAGCGGAGCTCTTGATCAGCGTTCAGCCGCTGTGTTTATTTATTAGCTCTATATTTACGCCGCGTGGGACGGTGTAAAATCGCAGCGGGGTAAAGTTCAGCCTCGGCCTCTCGATTCAGCCACGCACTGAGTCACCGAGCATTCCGGCTCCTGGGTCCAGCGCTTCCTGCCGTGGCATCGGGCTGCGCCACGTGTTCGGCTCTCACGGTGCCGGGCCGGGCCGGGTGAGCTCGCTCGCTCGCTCGCTCGTGCTGGTGCTCAGTCTGTAAATGCGTGACTCAGGTGGATGCGAAGCATCTCCTTCTCATCTATTAAATCTGAGAGCAGATGAATCACCAGCCTGCTCTTCTTCTGGACCAGGCTCCAGTTTAAAGCATCAGCTGCTTCTCACTTGTTCCTCAGCCAATTTCCCACTCGCTGATCAAAGAACCGTGTGGCACAGGATTAGAAAAAGTACTGGAACTCACTTTCTCTGTCTCCTTACACCACACACAGAGTGTTGGGCTTTTCTTTGGAACCTCACACCACCAGCATGTCGCCGTTTGATTTGTAATGTCTACGAGACGTCTGTACAACTATACAGCTTAAAGCAAAACCCTGTGCATCCCTGGAACCAGAACCAACTGTGATTACTCCACATTCTACCAAAAGAACGCCATGTAGAACCAAAGGCCAGACCATGTGGAACCACAATGACATCATGTATAAACAAAAGAACAATGTAGAACCACAAACAGACCATGTATGGATAATCACGGTCACTGTCACCATGACAGTACCATGTAGAACCACAACCTCTTATTGTGGAACCATGACAGTACCATGTAGAACCACAACCTCTTCATGTGGAACCATGACAGAACCGTGTAGAACCACAACCTCTTCATGTGGAACCATGACAGAACCATGTAGAACCACAACCTCTTCATGTGGAACCATGACAAAACCGTGTAGAACCAAAACCTCTTCATGTGGAACCATGACAGTACCATGTAGAACCACAACCTCTTCATGTGGAACCATGACAGAACCATGTAGAACCACAGATCTCATGTGGAACCATGACAAAACCATGTGGAACTAAAACCTCTTCATGTGGAACCATGACAGAACCATGTAGAACCACAACCCCTTCATGTGGAACCATGACAAAACCGTGTAGAACCACAACCTCTTCATGTGGAACCATGACAAAACCATGTAGAACCACAACCTCTTCATGTGGAACCATGACAGAACCATGTAGAATCACATGTACCAGATTTAGTCTTAATTTTGGTTTTAGACTCAAAAGCAGCTGACAGTTTTCACGCTTTATATTCAAACAAACATTAAAAACACATAGAACAGTGAGATCAGATCCATCAAATCATCATCTGCTTTGATTCTGGGACATGAGTTTACGATTGAACCCACATGGTGGCAGCAACATAAACAATCATGCTTTCATTTCTAACAGATTACAGTGTGCATGCATCGTTCTTCTGCTCTGCACTTAATCCCAGGCTTCACTCATCATCCAGTGGGTGTGAAAGGGACAGTGGGTGGGCTGACATACACTTCACCACCCCAGGTGGGTCCAGACGATCCAAATCAGAAAGGCCCTACCTCAGAGAGTCGTGGCAGTCATGGACCCACCACAAAGCTCCCCACAGGCCCAGGGATTACGGGAAATCTCCGTTTACCTCCTGCTGATGTGAGGAGAGTGAGGTCATGGCGTTGTCAGACTTTAAATGAGACACACAGACGGTGATGTTAAAGCTTTAACCTTCAGTACAATCCTGGATTTGTTAACCAGTAACTGCTGCACATTCCTTTAAGCTCCGCTGCTCGCTCTAAATGCTTTATTCTGTAAGTGCTCATCAGTTTTAAAGGCCAGGCTCTAATTACTGGTGCTTCTCTTTAAATAGGGTCTGATTTTAATCTGGATGTACTATTCATACTACACGACTTCTTATCTTCCAAACCTAAAGTCTCTGGTTTGGACTGTGAGGGCAACCTGGAGTTCTTAGACACATCGAAAACCTGCAAACATACACATGTAATATAATCCATCTGTTAAAACCCTCAACCATCTTGCTGCGATTAATGTAGCACCACCATGCTGTCCAATCATGTAATCACATGGTGCTCAGAACACGCCACGTATGAAAATGATTGCAGATTGTATTGTTGTGCAACCACAATGGTATTAGTCATGTGATTAACTGCTGTCATGGAAATCTGATCAGCAGAGTGTTATTATTACCCCCAACGCCTGTCATGTGCAATCAAGTGCTTCCTCAAAATGATGTAATGCCAACCAGCACATTATTATGAACTGCTGCTCATGCAGTGTCTAAATGAGGTGATGACACGTGATTTTTTTTTTACTTTTTTTTATCATATATGAGATATATTCTGTTATCCTACTCAGAAAGATCTATAATTTTTAACTATGAGAGAGAAAATAAGAATGAAAAATTGCACTGTTGGATTTTTAAAGAATTTATTTGTGGAAAAAAAATGTTTCTGGCCCTGACGGACCTGTAACTTCTCCCTCAAAAAGCTCTTCTGTCCTCCACTTAGCTGTATTAATGTCACCTGTTTGTCCTTGTTATCTGTATAAAAGACACCGGTCCACAGCCTCAAACGGTCAGACTCTAAACTTAACCATGGGCAAGATCAAAGAGCGGTGGAAGGACACCAAGAAGAAAACTGTAGAGCTGCAGCATGCTGGGAAAAGTGAATCTACAACAGGCAGCAGGTTGGTCTGAATAAATCAACTGTGAGAGCAAATTTAAGAACATGGAAGATGTACAAGAACATTGATAACCTCCCTCGATCTGTAGCCCCACACAAGGTCTCATTCCGTGGGGTCAAAATAATCATGAGAACGGTGAGAAAACATCCCAGAACTACACGGAGCGACCTGCTGAACGACCTGCAGAGAGCTGGAATCAAAATAACAAAGGCTACCCTCAGTACCACACTACGCCCAGAGGGACTCCCATCCTGCAATGCCAGACGTGTCCCCTCTGCTTGAACCAGGACATGTCCAGGTCCGTCTGAAGTTTGCAGAGAGCATATGGATGATCCAAAAGAGGATTGGGAGAACATCTTGTGGACAGATGAAACCAAAATCCAACTTTTTGTTAAAAACTCAACTCATCATGTTCGGAGGAAGAAGAGTGCTGAGTTAAAACTCAACAACAGCATACCTACTGTGAAGCATGGGGGTGGAAACATCATGCTTTGGGGCTGTTTTTGTGCAAAAGGGGACCGGACGACTGATCCAAAACCTCCTTCTATCAGTGGGAGCAGTGAAGATGGAACGTGGCTGGCTCCTCCAGCATGACAACGATCCCAAACACACCGCTCACGCAACGAAGGAATGGCTCCATAAAGAGTTTCAAGCTCCTGGAGTGGCCTATCCCGTCTCCAGACCTCAACCCCATAGAACATTTGTGGAGGGAGTTGAAAGCTCTAAAACAGAAGGAGATCTGCATGAGAAATGGAGCAAAATAAAAGCTATGTGTGTGCACACCTGCTGAAGACGTACAGCAAACATTTGCTCTCTGTCATTGCCAACAAAGGTTTTGCTGAAGTTACTGACCAAATACTTATTTTCCATCAACATTCACAAATAAATTCTTCAAAATTCCTACAGTGTGAATTCCTGGATGTTTTTCCTCATTTTGTCTCGTATAGTTGATATGTACCTATGAGGATTTACAGACCTCTCTCACCTAAATAGGAAAACTTGCACAATCAGTGGCTGACTGAATACTTTTGACCCCACTGTAGATACAACATGCATACGTTTTTTAATGCATGACTCCATCAATGTCTTATCTGTTAAATACCTGACACTGACACACTAATACACACCACTGACACACTATACAAATGAGGTTCACACCGATGAGGATCTGACATTCAGGTGTCCACATATTTCTGACCATGTGACACATACCAGGGACCTGTTCCTTGAAGTTGTGGGAGTATTTCTCTGAAACCTGTAACCGAACAACTTAAACCTCCCCTCTTGGGAGTAACCATGAGCCGGGTGAGCCGTGGGAAGATGGGCTGGTTATATAATTTTGGAGGAGTTGTACGTTTTGGAATCAACAGCACATGTGGAGGTTGGAAACTCGGGGTCGAGTCATTACCAGACAGGCAGGACATTTTCCAGAACGACCACATATTTAACTTTTAACAGCCTGAACCACTAATATATAACGTGTCAGTTTTAAAAACAGATCCAGAAGTCACAACTATCATTTGTTCTGAAGGAAAGTTATGAATATATTAAAAGTGCAGTAAATTATCATCCTTACACAGAAACAGGGTCCTGTTTTAAAGAGCAACCACTTAATTGTGCACCAAAGGTTCATATATTTTTGATCTAAACAGCTGGTCAGATACAGACTGAGAGGATCACGTGTTTAAAAAAAGTTTTGGGGGGTTTTCTGCTTTAAAGTCGTCAGGAGTCTGAAGTATGAAATATTTCTGAAGGTTAGTCATGAGTTTAAGAAGCTTTAACTCGGTTGAGAGTTGAGGGTGGATGCTGAGGAGGAGGAGGAGGAGTGGGTTCGAGGACAGGAATATAGACCCCAATGTAAACAGATGAGCTTCTGAGAAATAAAGTCATCAGTCAGTCAGCGAGCGAGGTTCCCGCAACACGCCACGGGAATCCAAACCGCTAAGAATGGTTTCCAAAAAAATAGAAACGCTGAGGAAAAAATGACAGTATCGAATGTAGTAACACCCATGTGGATGGAAGGTGGGTGGGTGCGTGGGTATTCCATTTTTATAAATTAGGTAGTTCTGCTCCTTAAATCTGATTGGCTGCTATTGTTTTTATTATTTTATTCATATTTCACTTCTCTAAATGAACTATTTTAATGATGTTAATAGATTTTCCGATGTTTTACAGCTCTGTAAAGCACTTTGAATTGTGTCTGCATTAAAAGTGCACTATAAATCAACTTTCCTTGTGTTGGCTGAGCGGTTTGTTGAGCCGTGACATTACTGACAATAACACACACCTCAGAGCGCTTCACATTCGTATCAAAGCGTGATATACAATACATTTTTTTCCTAATGTGTTTTATAAACTGTGTTCTGTAATTTAGCCACTAGAGGCTACACGGCTATCAGCATTCACTTTAAAAACAGACTAGATTATGTTGCAGGGCAGCAGATTATTAACGTTTACTAAACGCGTTTACGACTCAAAGCTTGTTTTTTAGTATAGCGTGTTTGTGTTTTATTAAACAATAAGACTCTCGAGGTTGTGAATTATTGTGAATAAATCACGGTAAAAAGGTATAGCTGTACGTCTAACTGCCACGCCCCCTTGGACCTTATTGCTCTAATATGAGTCGTTACTCTGTGTGTGAACGTTTTAGGACATCAGGCTTGTATTGTGGACATCTGTAGGCCTCTAACATTGTTGCAGCAGTTTGGGGAAGGCCCTGTTTTCTCTCAGCATGGTTGGGTTGGGTGAGGTTTGGTGTAAAATAACTCGAGACCTGACCTTAACCTGATCCAACACCTTTGGGATGCTTTATTTTTCTCCGCTTCTTCTTTATTCCATGTCCTGCGTTTTTTCATTACTGCAAGTTGACGACTGGTGGCGCGACCAGTCACAGCGATATTTCGATTCACAGGGCATCTTATACGTCTTCATACCAGTACCAGACTGGAAGAGATTCTGACATCCTTAATGCTCTACTGGATGAATGGACAAGAAGTTATATGAACATCATGTAGAAAGCCTGGTGTCCCAATACTTTTGTCCACATAGAGATGCGATGGAATGTTATGGAAAGCCACCACCAGCCACTCCCACATGTTTAGTTTAATGTGCCTATTTACATACTCCACAACATATTTCAGAATCCTTATAATCCTGGTTTGTCCAATCACAGCTCACCTTACTACAGAATGTTTATAAGCAGTCCTCACCCAATTACAGCTCACCGTGGAGGTTATTATTTTAAATTCAAGGAGGCTTTATTGTCATTTCCATGACAAAAAGCATGTCACGGAAACGAAATTATGGCCCACGGACCCAGATTAACCCTATGAACTTTTTTAACCTATATAAAAAACCAATATCTACATTATATTATATATATATATATATATACTGAGTAAGATAATAAATATAGACTATATAATATACACTATACAATATATATATATATACATACAACTTAAAATATAAACAACAGTTTTTTTTTTCCTTTTTAAATTTAAATATGGATCTTGTTCCTCGTTCTGTGCAGGGTGCCGGTGACAGCTTCATCGGAGCTCTGGCCTTCTACATGGCTCACTTTCCCAGCATGCCCGTGGAGGAGATGGCAAGGAGAGCCAACCTGGTAGCCGCTGTGTCTGTACAGAAGGTCGGCACTCAGGCGTCGTATCCGTTTAGAAGGGAGCTGCCGGCGGATCTGTTCTGATACCGTCAGAAGGTAGTCGTAACCTTGAGGAATAAACGCGCGGATGTTCCTGATGCGTTCCTCAGGTGTTTCCTCAGAGTGAACGGCTCAGCTGAGTTCCTGAAGATCCATTCACTGATTCAATCTGGAACGTCATTAAAGGTTTTAATTTCTGTAAAGTCTCTGATTTAAACGGATCAATCGGCATCTGATCAGCCAGGTCCTGTAACGATGCAGCTTCAGGTTATGATCATCAATTTGGACTTTGGCGGGGTTGTTGGTTTTCATATTTCTGTAACTGCTGCTCTCCAGGGATTGTTCACACACAAGAACATCTGAAGGTTCTGAGGAGAACCAGCTGACTGAAGGTTCACGGTTTACACTCGCTGTGCTTAATTAAGGTGTTCCTGGTTCGGTTCCTGATGAGAACCTGGTGGAGGTTCTTTTTAAACCCGATGTGAAAATACAGTTACTATGATGAGTATACGCCCAAAAATTTATGTATCGCTTATGATTCTGATTCATTCCATTCTTCCAGCTGCATATTAAAAGTATATGATGAGCTTAATTTTTTATTGATCATAAACTCTTAAGTGGCGTCTGCGCGTGTTCTGATCCGTTTTGCTTCTTCTTTTACCCGGCGTATCGTTTTTCGTCTTCCTCATAAACCATCATCACCCACAAAGACGAAATTATGGCTCACACACCCCGTTTTACTCTATACTATTAAAGTCAGAACATAGAATTTTTCATTAACAAGTACAGATAAGATATAAATATAGAATAATAAACAGAATATATATAAATACAGGGGTTTGGACAATGAAAGTGAAACATCTGGTTTTAGAGCACAATAATTGATTAGTATGGTGTAGGTTCTCCTTTTGCGGTCAATACAGCGTCCATTGGTCTTGGGAATGACATCTACAAGTCCTGCACAGTGGTCAGAGGGATTTGAAGCCG
>JAOUQT010315525.1:0-14594 GCA_025769995.1 Xyliphius kryptos | reverse complement strand
AGCCCTCTAAATAAATATCGAGAATAACAATAGAGGGCTCTTTCAAAGCCCTCTAACAATAAAATTCCTGTATTTGCTTAGTGTGAAACCTGTGCCTGTTTAGATGAACACAAAGCTGATATCTTGGCAGGGTTTGAGAGGCTCACACAAAGCTCTTCTACAGCTGCTTAGTCTCCGTTTTAGTTTTTATAGCATTCATGCTTTAAAAAAAAAAAAAAAAAAAAAAAAAAAAAAAAAAAAAACAGCTTACAATGATATGTTGTGGAAAATGGGAGCTGTTTGACTGACAGCGTTGTCTGGAGTGTGGAGAATGGACTCATAGTTATATAATTTTTACTATCGTTTAATATAGAGACATATGGACTGATCTGTACATGGCTGTCCTACGCTGATGCTGCCTGGCCACTCAAGGAGGATGGATCCCCCACTGAGCCTTGGTCCTCCCAAGATTTCTTCCTAAAAATAACATCATAACAGGGAGTTTTTTTCTTGCCACTGTCGCTTCGGCTTGCTCTTTGGGGATTTAGGCTTTGGACCTGTAAAGCTGCTTTTTTTTGACCAATTTAGTGAGACTGGACAATTTCCTATGGCATAATGCTTGAAAATCACTGCAATGTGATATTAAGTAAAGAAAACAACTTTGTTGCATTAGCTATGTCTATTTTTTTCATGTCAAGGATAGACTTTGAACAGAGTTGCAACAGCTATTAATGATGTATTTGAAGCCTTTTGACATCGACCTATTGAACAGTTATTGGCAGTTGATGTGAAAGTGATATGAAACCACTTAGAGATCCTTAAATGCACACCATGGTGGCCTGGGAGTAGTTCTAATACTTGAGTAAACAATATGGTCTGTCTGATATTGGAATTGGGACCATGGAAACAGATGGTTACAAGGAGATTATGGCTGTGACTTTCATGTATTGTAGTGGTGACCGCTCACTCACATGCCATAAAATGCTTTCTTAAATTTCTTCAAGCTAAAATCTTCCATTTTTACTTTAGTCATTTGTTTAAGTTATTTTCCATATTATGCCCAAGTATTCTATTCAAATGATGTAAACTTGACAGTCCCGTCAAAATATAATTTGGGCACATAGGACGTTTAAATCTTTACAGAAACGTGGCCCTAAAATAATGCAATGGATATCTTTTTGAAATTACCTGCACCAAGCCAAGTCAAACTGAGCTACAATATCAAAGAAACTGATTTTGTACTCAAGTATGTTAAATTATCTTTATTTTAAGCACGAAAGCATTATTTCTAAGTGGATTATGCAAGAGCAAAGGGAGAGTGGGAAAAGGAAAGCTGGATGTGTGTAGGAGTGTGCCAGTAAAAGGATGTTGGTCTGGTTTTTCATAATCCTTTGGTCTCCTACAACTTCTCATTCCCACTTCAGTCAGTGAGAGCCCTTTGCACATCGACCAATATGATTAAAACTGTGAATTAATTAAAAACAGCTGCTCTCTTTAGCCCACTTGTCAAACTTAAAAGCCATTGGGAAGGCATATCAATTTGCCCCATCACAAATTAATTCTGGTACATATAAACTAAAGCACAGCGTGGAAGTTTGTAGAGTTATCTAATTAGGATTTTAAACTGCCTAAATCAGTACAAACCGTAAAAAAAACACATCTAAACTCAGTGTATACAGCTAAAGTGTTTGATTTAAGTCCCATTATACAACAATAGGTCTTGGTATATTTGTGGTTAAAACAGCTTTGACTCAAGGAAATATTATCCCAAGTTTCTAATACTGTAATTATGAATTTGCAAACATTTAAAAAATGAAATAAAATTAAAAAAAAATAAAAATAAAAAAAAAAAAACACCTATGGTAACTCTTCTTTTGCAAAATGTCTACAACTTTCTACACATTTTTGCTTTTAAAAAAAACCTCCATCATACTGTCAGTTGTCATGCAGTCATTACTCATCCTTTGGGAAGGCTTTCTTTTGGTACCCACCATGTTCTCATGGCACACTTCCTGACATGACTCATCATGGCTTCACAGACAAGCCTGGACCTTGTTTAGTCCCCCTTGGCCTCAATCTTTAACAAGCTGACATTTCTATTTTTCTTACAGATACGGGCATACAGTCATTTAGAATCCTAAAATGTATTGGTGTAGATTAGTTGAAAGAGAAATGCCTTGTTACAAACTGTCCTCTGATTGCTGCAAATGTACTTGATGGCAATCAGTGGGTCAGCACTTAGAGGTATTTAAGAGCTCTATTTAGACTGCAAAGTGCTAAACCGCTAAGCTGTATTCTGGCAATTGGAACTTATACCATACTGCATTACAGTCTGGTTTGCAGATTTTGTGTGGTGGTTTGCTTCTCCAGGTCAATGCAAAGCACCTAAAGTGAGCGAGTCACTCTGGGAACCTGGGTGATAAGCGTGGACACAATTAAAAAGTTATGGAAAAGAGGGTAAAAAAAAAAATTAACAAAATATGTTGCCATTGTGACATACTATTCACTGATTCACCTTTTCTGAAAACTAAATTGACAAAAATGGACTATGATCTGATTTTGTATAGCCAGGTGGTTAACATGAGGCGGTAAAATGGGTATAATGTATGACATTTGCAAACTGGTGTTCAAGATGCAAGAAAAACGCTAAAGTATGTGCATGCTCAGATACCATTTTATTTCATTTAGATTTTTTAAACATACTAAGTGGAAAATTGTATGATATACTTTGTGATCAGATTAATTTAGAAATATAATGAAAGATTTTAATTGCAAAAAAAAATGTCATGAGTTTTTGGGTCATATTGTCGGTCCTGTACAGAGGTACACTTCATTTATTTAGTCATTATCCTCTGCCTTATCCTCTACTAGGGATGCGGTGGAGTGCCAAATGCCCGCCTTAAAGAACATTTAAGGCGCTTGGAAAATACACACAGGACAGGGTGCCAATCCATCGCTGGAAACACACTCAGACAGCCATACATGAAGACACACTATATGCAATTTAGCTTGGATCCATGTTTTTGGGCTGTGGGAGTAAACCAGAGAATCCAGAGAAAACCCACACTGAGACGAAGAGAACATGGAAACTAGCGCCAAGAAGTTAACGTTCTAACCACTAAGCCACCGGGCTGCCCTTTACACTTACAACTTCTAGCACAATGTCAAGGTCACCTGCCACATTCGTGAACATCTAGTTTCTATGTTGGGATCGTATGATGTGTGTTTTGTGTACTTTGATTAATCATGGTTAAAAACAGGGTTTTAACCTGTGGGGTGATTTTAACATCACCATACCTCTTTGCTTAGTTTACTCCTGTTTCTCATGTTTGCAATTGTTTTTGTGTAGTGTCTGATTGGTGGAATCCAGTTTAGGTAGATACAATGTTTTCTGGGTATAATTTAATATACCATGAAAATTTTATTAGGGGGTTTTAAATTTTTGTGCAGCCCACAATAATGAACAAGCCAACAAACTAGAAGTATCTGGAGTTAATTATTCACACAGCTTTGTGGTTTGGGAATTCTTATAATAACCTTTAGAAAGGAATGCTACAGAATGTATTTTCTAACATTGCCATTTCAAAGCAAATAAGCCAAACTTCAGATGAATAAGTAATAACTTTGTGAGAGGCAATTTGATGACAAATGTTGAGGTAACCAGTAAATTATTCTAAATCTTCCTGCTCAGTGTTGCAACACAGATGGCAACACTGATTCTATGGGTAGTGCAACTGGACATAAATGTACAAATTTGACATAAGTATTGAGAACTTGAAAGGCTGACAAATTTGCAATTTGTAATATGTTTACTGCATTAAACAGTGTTCACACACAGTACTCATGTTAGTGCATGTACACCTGATACCTTGTCTTCAAAAACATAATGTCCCTCTAATTTAGTTGTTTCCCCACACACACCTATTCCACATTTCACTTCCGTTAGCCACGCTCCTCTCCACCTGGATCTCATCTTCCCTCTTACTTCCTTTTGCCTCACTTTGTGTGCTTGATTTGCTCATAGTGTTATATCGGTGCTCCATCTCCTTCTTCCAGTTAAGTAACTGTTTGTTCTTTTCCCTGTCTCCACTTCATCGCTCCTTCCTTCTGGACTCTTGCCACAGTACATTTCTCAATCACTCTATTGCCGTCTAGCCAATCCAGCCATCAGATGGCTGTCCAGCATTCAAGTTGATTGTTGCAGCCACTTATTTCACCCTCTACCAGCTGAGTTAAGTGTCTGCTATGCACCAGCCTGCCTGTATTGATAAATGTGCTTTTCACCATATCTAACTGCTCAATTTCCTTATTTTACAGAACAGCTACCCTTCATAGGCACAGTGCTGTCAAAAACAATCACCAAGGATTAAGTCAGTTATTTTTTCGGAAGGTTTAACTGATGTTGGCATTTTCCAGACACATGCATCACTATCAATTTTGACCACATTTTTATGACCCACACCACTTTTGCTTAAAAACATAGCTAGTTTCCACATGCACCACAACTAATTGTGGTACCAGAAACCCATCTCATTATTTTCCACTTAATCCTACACTAGGGTCACGGTGGTGGGGACGTTTCTGGCGCTGGGCAGATACACCTGTGACAGGGCACCAGCACAGCTGTCCTCACTGTGTATCTCACGGTGTTAGGAGGTAGATAGAAACATGTTCTTTCATTTGTAAGTTGCTTTAGATAAAAGCGTCTGCTAAATGACTAAATGAAACACAGTTTGTACTGTTACACCCACACAGTCCGTTGTGCCTCATTTAGCATTGCTGTTTTTGTTACAGGTCTGTCACATTCCGTTTCAGCTGTGAAACTATGGTGCAGATGAAAACTCCCTAAATCAGAAAAGGGCTCTAAACATGGGTTACATCCTCAAAGCTACTTGTCTTTTGGGTTTTGTCCATAGAGCAGTCAGTATCCGATTTCCACCGTTCTGCCCACTAGATCATCATGTCCCACCAGATAAATACTTGATCAGATTTGGGAACTGCTCTACACATGCACTCCACCTGCATGGTAATAAAAAAATATATTTATTTTTAGAGACAGGACACACTTATAACTTACAAGTCTAAAACTTGAAATTACTTCCTTTGTACAGATACAGGCTTTTAGAAAAAGCCCAGCTCCATCCAATTTCATTCTACTCGCTCCTTTTGACTGGACATTTTACCTTAAGAAATCTTCAATAGCCAGCAGTTTCAATGTCTTTGTAAACAGTAATCTGTGAATGTCTGTAGGCTTTTAGAAAAATTTTAGTGATACTGTTCAATGTTGCACTTCAATGCTCAGCAATTCACTGTTCAATAAAGTTGATGTCATTGTTTGCCATAGTGATAAAAATATTTCATTTAAAATGACAGGTTAACAGGCAAGGCAAAGCAAGTTTATTTATAGAGCACCGTTCTTACTGGAGCAATTCAAAGTGCAAAATTGTAAAAGCCATTAAAAAAAATTATTAGAAGAGATAAATAGAATAATAAAAATAATACAGTAAGCAGTGCACATAAAAGCTTTGGACCAAAATTTGACATTCAGTCCTAGACTGACAAAGTGTCTGATTTTGTTTCTATGGTGCAATTCAATCTACTCCAGGAGATTATTTCACTGGATGACATGCCTGAAAGCAAAGGATATGGAAAATGGCCTATACGTTTATGTAATCAGTAGACAGTTCTCACTCAAGGCCTCTATTTCTTTCTCTGTCCTTTTGCAAGAAAAGATTAATGACTCATCTATAGATGTGCTAACCGTGATAAGTACCACACGCTTCAGTAACTCTATTCTAAATACACCATTTATTTATTTTGTGAAACAGCATTTTTACACAAGTTTAGGGGAGCATCACTTTAATTGCCAGACTGTATGCAAAACAATGTACATTTACATACAGTGCCTTGCAAAAGTATTCAGCCCCTTGAAGATTTCAGGCTTTATTGGTTAGGTTTTATTTTTAGACTTAAAAGTTACAAGTTTACAGGGTTACTCTGGGTCAGTGGGCCATAATTTCATTTTTATAGCATGCCAAATGTGATGAAAATGACAATAAAACCTCCTTGAATCCTTATTACACAATAGCTTGTGCAAAACAAAACTATAAATACAAGAGAATATACAGGACAAAAATTTAACTAATGTATTAAAAGGAAAAACTGCAGGTGGCTTAAGATGTGTAAGTCAAAGATGCAAAATATGTCCAAGGTCATAAATGTAAACAGTATTGTCTATAAATGTTAAAAAAAAAAAAAAAATTATTAGCATTTTCCAAGCAAAATATGTCCATAACAATAGTTCACCTAGACATATTGCAATATTAAAGATATGGATTTTAGCCATATCTAATTCTATTGCTGAAGGGATTTTGTATAGTAGGCAACCAACTCAGCCAATCAGATGGGTGCCTACAGTTTGCCCACTAGCATCTATCAGAATGTGGAAGGAAACCAGAGTATGAAAAGAAAACCCACTCAGACACAGGGAGGTCATGCAGAAGCCACACAAAGGACATTGCGTTAATAAACATATTTAAAAATAAATACAAACTATATTATATATTTATGACAGTTGCGGTATCTAAATTTGGCATATAAATTTTTTGCTTGGTATTTTGATGTCAACCCACCATATTACTTAAAATTGGAAAAACAATGAGCAGAAGAAGAAGAAAAAGCAAGTGGGAGGAAACCAGGGGGGGGTGAAGAAAACCCAATGGGGTACAAGGAAGTTATGCACATCCCACAGTAAAAGGATGTGTGTTCGTTTTCTTTCTTTTTTAAGGCAAACATGTATTCCAAGATAAAACTTTCAATTCTGCAAATACAAACAATGACCATGTATAGTACATTTCTGAAACCTTTTCACCTGGTGTTTTGATATACATTATAGCACCCCAATAAACCGCCACTGACTGTATACTTAAAGTTGGAAAAACGACACTGAGGAGAAAAAGCATCATTCCATAGCAATGCGTCACTGCTGATGGTCTGCCCGCCTATTCGTGCGCGTGCTATAAAGGCGCATCTTCAGCACCACTGTAAGAGCGCGGTGTACATCACCGGCGTGCGTTTTTCTCCAAATCCACATACAACCGAGCGATGAGCTACCCATCAGCGCGCCCGCTTTACGTTGTTTAGTCCGAGGATTGATGTAAAAGAATTCTTTTAAACAAAGTCATAGATATAAAGCGTTATGGATGTGAACGGCACGCTGACGGAGAGCGACCTGTTGAAGTTGCGCGCTTTGACGCACGAACTCGTGGCGCGGGTGAACCGCAGCGCGGCGCTCAGCAGTAACGGGACAGACTCTGCTCGTCAGGAGGATCTGGATGTGAACACTGACATTTATTCCAAACTGCTAGTCACCGTGATTTACGTGGTTTTGTTCGTCGTTGGTTGTCTGGGGAACTCGATAACGCTGTACACACTGCTGACCAAAAAGTCTCTGCAGAACCTGCAGAGCACAGTGCATTACCATCTGGCGAGCCTGGCGGTGTCCGACCTGCTCATCCTGTTGCTCAGCATGCCGGTGGAGCTCTACAACTTTATCTGGGTGCACCACCCTTGGGCGTTTGGAGCGGCGGCTTGTAAAGGTTACTATTTCCTGCGCGACGGTTGCTCGTACGCCACGGCGTTCAACATCGCCAGTCTGAGCGCGGAACGCTACATGGCCATCTGCCATCCCTTCAAAGCAAAGAGTCTGATGTCGCGCAGCCGCACCAAGAAGCTGATCAGCGCCATATGGGCCGCGTCCTTCATGCTCGCTACGCCTATGCTTTTCACGATGGGCCAGAGGAATGTGAATGCTGAGCCCATCTGTACCACCATCGTGTCCTTCTTCATATCCAAAACTGTTCTACAGGTGAGGAGCTGGCATGAACATAGATGTTTTGCACAGGACCCCAAAAAGTTTCTTTTCTTTGTACATTTTCTGTTTGTTGGAGAACAAAATTGCCCATATAGCCAATTTTTATCTCTTGTGGCGACCATGATTTTGTTACTCTAATTCACGTTATTTAAGAAGTGATAATATATCCTCCTTTTTTAGATGAAAGTCACGGCTTTTATAACTACTGTATAATGTTAAAATTGTTTTTACAACATCTCTAATAAGGCGCTTGGTGTGTCATCTGTATAGCAATTAGCGCATGGGTAGAGTGGAGGTGAAGATGCATGGCGCTTAGCGATTGTCACACGGGTGGAATGGAGGCCAAAAAACACTTGGCATACGGGCAGCGTTTGGAGTTATAGGCAATTGATGCATGGGTAGAGTGGAGGGGAAGACACGTGGCACTCGGCACCCGGGCAGAAAATGGGAGAACTAATGTTACAGAGCAACAATTGCAATTAAGATTAAAAAAAAAAAAAAAAAAAAAAAGAATTACTACTTAAACCCAAACAAAGCCAAATCGTGCCTTAAGCCAGGTTTTACCACACTTTTCTGGCCTGAGATTAGTTTTTTCCAGTTGACAGGTAATTGTGATCCACCATGATTCATCTTTTATGTTTTAATGTTTAAACCTTTTTACACACATGTTGATATTATTAGCATTACAAGGCAAGCCACTGAAAAAAGAAACACCATTATTCTGATGATTTGCACTGAATGGTGTCAGCCAGGTGTGAGTAGTCTGAATAGTAGCTGCTGATCGCAATTCTTAAGCAGCTTTCCAAATCATCGTGGACCAATGTCTGGACTTAAATATTTGTGTGGGGAAAAGGCTGAATGACATAAGAAAACGTGCCACATATTTGACAGCATTTTTTTTGGATCAATCTACTTCTGTTTGGATACATTTATTCAGCCAGCAATTTCCACAAAATGGCATTATAGATGGGCATAGCTATGGTAACAAGTACATCAATCAATGGCATGAACCTGCCCACCAGCATAAGCAATATGAATGTAACACATTTAAAGACACAGTTGCGACAGGGGGGCGGGACAACACACTGGTTTGTGAATAGTGTGAGCGCGCATGCGTGTATAAACGCTTCTGGTACTGTAATAAAAGCGCTGATATGCACAGTCAAACACTCACCTGTCCCCCATTTTTTAAAATTAAGGAGTATTCCAGAGCAATCTACCTGAGTGCACTGTTGACGTATTGGGCATACCTGCCTTAAATTATGCAAGTAAGCATGTGGATTCATTATATGGTTTAATTCCACCCCTCAAAAAATGTAGCCATGGTACAACATTTCCTGCAAATCAGCAATAACAACTTTGTGAATCCAGACAAAGTGGCATAATGAAGTATTATTTGGCATGTTCTTCTCCTCGGTTCGAATCCCGATCTAAGTGGAGTTCCTATGTTCCTATGGGTTTTTTCCAGGTTCCTCCCACAGTACAAAAATATAAATTCAAAATAATTGGCCGGTCTCAATTGCCCTCATGTCTGTGGTGTGGTCATTTGGTGTATCTACCCAGCACCTGAATTATTCTCCTGTAATGGCATGGGGAAGCGAATTACAAGAATATGATTGATAATCACAACAATGGAATAATGAGGGTTATGGGCCTTGCACAAGGACCAACATTGGTAACTTTAGTGGACCTGGAGTTTGAACTCACAACCTTCAGATTGATAGCCCAACACACTAACCACAGCTGAATACACTTTCTCAGGTGTGGATTCATCTCATCTCATTGTCCTGACCTCTTAAATTTATACTAGTGTTGTGGTGATCGACACTGCTGGGTGATTGATTATGCTAGGGATCGATGTTTTCTCTGTGTACATGTCAGTTTTCTCCAGGTTTCTCACAGTACAAAAATAGATTTAAGGTGATTTTCCTGCTTTAAATTGCCCTTATATACTGTGGTGTCTGTGCTAGCGGGTGTGTGCCCAACAATGAAATGGCACCCTGTCTGTAGTGTGGTCTGTTGGTGCATTTGCCCAGACCGAAATGCTCTCCTCTAAAAACATGGGGAATCCAATCTGCAGCCCTAGTAGAGTATTTGGTGGTCAAAATAATGACAAGAGATGAATTTAGACCCAAGAAAGCACACATTTGGTCCTAATTCTATGATTTGTTTATAGCATTTTACCCAAAGCCATTTACAAGTATCCCAACTTGACAGTTGGGTCACAACATAGGGTTTGCAAAGAATCCTGCAGTCAAATAATAATAAAAACAGTATCAGACTGTTGCAAATTACATTCATTTATTTTATAAACATGGTGACCAAAACGACTGTTTCTAGTTTGCAGGGAAAATCTGCGGTCTTTTTCCATTTTTAAGTGGTTAACTTTTAAGCTTAATTTTTTTGTGGCTGCAGAGACTTACAGACTTGCAGAGTAGCTCAACAACATTGCACACTGATCATAAAATGTTTTGTCACTATCTCATTTTCTTGCACAAAACCTAAAGCCTAGCACCCATGTTAAAAAAGCATTTTTATGTTATTGTATTTTTAGACGGGCACAAAATCATTTTGTGATATTTTATACTCACATTTCTGACAGCTGGACATTACGTTCATGTTGATGCTCCTACAAAAGGTCATGTTGGCTTTTTTTCTGACGCTGTGACAGGTGTTCAGGGTACCATGAACCCGAAGAAAGTTAATTATACCTGACCTTTATTTATTTAATTATACCTAAACTCAGCTTAATCCAAAAAAGTAAAAACAAAATATTATTCAGCTGTAGAGGCTCATTAAAATATTTATGTTGTTGATTATCGATCTGAATAAAATGAGACAACAGAATAAATACACTGCTCAAAAAAAGGAAACACTAACACAATGTAACTCCAAGTCAACTACATTTCTGTAAAATCAACCTGTCCAGTTAGAAAGCAACACTGATTGTGAATCAATTTCACTTGCTGTTGTGCAAATGAAACAGACAACAGGTAGAAATGAAAAGCACTTAGCAAGACCCCCCCTATAAAGGAGAGCTTCTGCAGGTGGTGACCACACCTTTTCTCTGTGCTCATCCTTTCTGGTTGATATTTTGGTCACTTTTGCATTTGGTCAGTTCTCTCACCATAGAGGTAGCAAGAGGCGGTGTCTACAAACCACACAAGTTGCTCAGGTAGTGCAGCTTATTCAGGATGGCACATCAATGATAGCTGTGGCAGCAAGAAGGTTTGCTGTGTGTCAGCACAGAGCATGGAACAGATACCAGGAGACATTAAGGGGACCATACATAAGAGAGAACATCCACCTCCTCATCAGGAGCATGCCCAGGCGTTTTAGGGAGGTTATACAGGCACGTGGAGGCCACACACACACTACTGAGCCTTATTTTAACTTGTCTTGAGGAATTTCCACTAAAGTTGGATCAGCCAGGCATTTGATTTTCCACTTTTTTTCCACTTGATTTTGAGAATAATTCAAAAAATTCAGACCGCCACGGGATAATTTTTTTTACATTTTGATCATTTTTGTTATTTTGTTCTCAACACATTCCACTATCTACTAAATAAAGATTTTCAACTGAAATGTTATTCATCGAAATCTAGGAGGATGTGTCATTTTAGTGTTCCCTTTTTTTTTATAGCATTTATGGTTGGAATGGTTTGAAGCCAGCCAGCAAGTTTTAAGTGTTTTCCTTGGCTGGTTGTAGTGGATTGTAGGTAACTGGTCAGACTGTATTAAGGAGGACATTTTTGTGACAGCAGGAGTGATGGGATCTACAGCAAAGAGCACTTGCCACAACACGTATATTGACAGGTCACATTTTCCATTAGAACTGCCACTTCAAGTCACACATTGACTGGTGGCCACTCGCTACAAAGCTTTATTTTATTTCTGAATTTTTTGGTGGCTGTGCTGTAGGTCATGTTCTGGAACGCATAATAACTGCCAATTAATCCTGCCCAATCCTATTGACTATAGTATTAAATTAAGACTCAATTGTTGTTTTACTATAAAAAAAAACAAGCTTTCAAAACTTATATTAGGCATGCTTAAGCATAATGTAGTGTTTATAACATTTAAAAAATGTTTTAGACCTATACATAATTCTGCATATGTTTTTGATGGATTTCAAACATGACTAATAAAAAATTATGTGCTACAAATTCATATTCCGAAAGGTAATACTTTCCTTTTACATTTCTAAAAGGTTTTTTAGAAGTGTATAAATATGACTTGTCTAATTACCAGCCCATTATTTAACCTCAAGTTAAACCCTGTAAGTGTAATAATTTTACACCTCAAATTAAAACCAAGATTTAATAAGAAGTCTTTTTTCTTACCTAAGGTAATCCTTACACAAGACTTTTGGCATGATCAAAGAGACATGATAAAAGAGTTTGATCCTCACACTTGCTGCAGTAGAAGTACAGAATGTCTGCTTCATTCATGAAGATTTTCAACCACTACGAAAAGATTTCCACATGATGCTACATTAATACCAAATTTAGACAGTAGCTTCAATCTAATCGGATATAAAAAAAATGCATGTTTTACTAAAGACAGAAATTAATGAAGAAAATGTATTGTTGACATTTTCACAGAATAAAAAGGTAACTTCTTACATATGTGAGGGTCAGGTAAACTCACACTACTCTTAAATAATTAGTTGCTGGATGTTAATGACGCCCATAAAAACAATTTATATCCTAAAGTGTGTAAAATAGAACAAATACCCAGCTATGTCCAGGGGTGTCTTCAAAGTAATGTCTTGGAGTGGCGGTATCTTGTTGGAAATGTAAGATGTTTGTGTTTAAAAAAGGTTACAATAATGTGAGCAAAGATTATTGGCTATATGAAATAGAAAAACTATTCTCTTCTCAAAAAACTTCTCATTTGAAGCAAACTTTTGAATTAGAAGTAGAGAATCGGAATACAAAAAAAAAGGAAGTGTCCGTTTAGTAGAATATGCACATAAAATTTGCATCTGCCTCTTACAGTATTTTTGTGCATAAGCATTCCAGCCATCAGCCACCACTTCCTTCCACTCTGCACTCATTTCCAAATGCAACAACACTTCACCATCTTCCTTCCAAACCATTCCAATATATCGTACTGTGCAACACCCAAACTTCAGTGTGTGCTCTCACATCCAAGCACAGCATTGGTCAGAAAAGGAAGAAAGTATACTCCCAAAACACTCCTGCATTGAAATGTTATGCTAATGCCCCACCACAAACTCCTGATGAAGCATCCAGAAGAAATTTCAGAGCAAAGCAAGGCCTGGTTCAGGCAATTAATCAGCAAGGCAGCAGGCCTGGTTTTGCTCAAAAGTTTCTGCTACACCCGGTTTCACACGATGTGTTGGTTGTGCAAGCAGATGCTTCCTTATTGTCAGGAGTTTGTGGGCGGCGGAGGCAGTGAGCTGGTGTGCACCAGGGCAAAACTGTTAGAGGCAGAGTCGGACAGACCGCACTCCACATTTATAATAATGAGAGACACATTTAATATTGGGCCAAACATTTTGCACAAATATATTTTAGTCCTGTCCGATTCCTTTTTTTATCTTACAAAACGCATTGTATTCAGGTTAATATTTGTGATAATGACAAGAAATGTCCACTAAAAAAATAAAATTATTGAATTGTTTTTCATCTATTCATAAAATCTCAAGAGCAAAATAGACATACATACATTATATATATATATATATAATTGAATTAAAACTAAATTAGTAGAATTCAGTAGTTTTACAAGTGTGTATTGTAAACATTTGCTGTAGAAGACAGATTTGTTGGTTGTATTTTTGAATTACAATTAATTATAAAATAACAGCTATATGTTGATTATGGTGATTTTTTATTAGTGTAGCAGTCACATCATAGTCAAAAACAATACATTTTTGATAAGCACTTTTGAAAAGGTGGTACAAAACCAAAGTAGCCTGATTAATACGGTGTTTCATAACATTGCGGTTTGTTCTCCAGATTTAAAAGACGCATCCAAATAATTGGCATGCCAATAACAATTTCCACATTTTTTTGTTGGATATTAGGTCTTATAGTTTTTTTTATTGTGTTGTTTTAATGCAGAAAAAAAAACAGGCACTGCTCATCACCTGCCCAATACATTTCCAACAGTGAGACATGGCGGTGGCAGCATTATGCTGTGTTTTTTTGTTGCTGCAGGGACAGGATGACTGGTTGCAACAGAAGAAAAGAAAAATGCTGCCAAGTATAAAGATATCCTGAAAGAAAATATTTTCCAGCATCCTCAAAGTGGGCCGAAGGATCACCGTCCAACAAGACAATAACCCCAAGCACACAACTAAAATAACAAAAGGAGTGGCTTCAGAACAACTCTGACCATTCTTGACTGGTCAGACCAAAGCCTTGATTTAAACAGCATCTGACCATAAGAGCATCTGAAAAATGACCAAATTTAAATGTAATGATATAATACTGACTTAATAATAATAATAAAGAATAGTGGTTAAAATATTTATAGTAATAAAGAATAAATTGTTATATTTGGGTGAAAAAATTGCTTCCTTCGGGTTGGTTTCTCATTTTTTGCCTTTACTGCCAATACTAGTGCTATGCGCTTACAACCGCTGGGAGGGGGAAGGGAGCTGTTTTTAGGCAGTTTGACTTTTTTGGCCATAGCTTTGCAACCGTTACAGCTATGAACACAGTTCAAAGTGTGCCACAATCTTCATGGGCTGAGCATTCAAAGCCCTCCT
>JAOUQT010315493.1:0-14597 GCA_025769995.1 Xyliphius kryptos | reverse complement strand
CACTCACTCATCCACACACACAAACGCACACTATACAGGGCAATTTAAAGCATTCCATTTACTTGGAATCCATGTTTTGGGACTGTGGGAGAAAACCCACGCGGACATGGGGAGGACATGGAAACTCCACCCAGATCGGGATTCAAACCGGGAATCCCCAGCGCTGAGAGGTTAACGTGCTAACCACTATGCCACCATGCTGCCTGACCACAAATCAGTAGGAAGTCATATTTAAGTTAAATGTTTCAGAATTTTCACTAAATCAAATTAAAGCTCAGTGTTTAGGATGTTGGGTTTGCAATCTAAGGGTTGTGGGTTCAAATCCCAGCCCCACTGAAGTTACCAATGTGGGTCCTTTAGCAAGACCCTTAACTCTCATTGCACCAGGGAGCGCTGTATGTAACCCTGTGTTCTGACCTTAACTAAAAGTGGGGTGCTTGTAAATCCTTCTCCTTTTAGAAAGCTCCATGAAGAAAAAAAAATATATTAAATCTATAGATCTAATTTATATGGTTATATAGTCCAACAAAACTTGTGATAAGGACTTATTTTTGAGCGACTGGAGAGGTCTAAACGTGTTTGCTGCTCTATAGCGCCAGTTACAGGCCAATCAGTGTGAATTTTGTACACCTGCTGCACCCACCTCCGAGTTTGGGGTCTGTAGGATTTACGGTTTTGGCTGCACAACGCGTAACTCTGAGCAAAATCAATGGGGTTTTGAAGCACCTCATGCATGTGTACTGGGTGGGTCATAAGTATGGAGACACTGATAAAATGGAAGTGGTTGCTGATATCACCGTTGGTGGCGTATTAGTGCATGGGAGGGGAAAACATTTTACCCCCATGGTGGCCATTTTGGATTCAACTTTAATTTTTCGTAATAGGAAGGGGGTCATGTGACACATCAAACACATAGAGAATTGCTCAAGAAAAACAATGGTGTGCTCATTTTTAAGGTAGCTTTATTCATTGTCGAGTTTTTGACACGTTTAAGACATGGGGCAACGACAGTAACTCAGCAACTACTTCCATTTTACTAGGGCGTCTCCATACTTATGGCCCTGTAGAATTAAGGGTGTACCGACTGCATTAATAATACATAATCAAAAATATGATTTTCTCTCCTCAAGGCCAAGAAGCTGGTGGAGTCTCTGCCGCAGGAGATCCGGGCCAACGTTTCCAAAGAGGAGGCTGAGAAGCTGAAGGCGGCGCTGGAGGCAGCAGGGGGCACTGTGGTCCTGGAGTAAACGCCACGATGCCGTCGTGACCTCAGACGTCATCTCTACTGTCTGCTGCGTGTTTTTTTTTATACCACAAAGATGAACGGAGTGTTTGTAAAGCGGAGGAGCCGATGCACCGGCGTGGGTGCGCGAACTCTAAGACTTTTGCGGATTCAGACCCCGCCCGCTCGCTCGCACCACCAGACGGGGCGCTGCGTTGATGCTACGGATGGTTCAGATGGAGCGCTGATGTCGGTGTGTGTCGCGCGCTCGAGCCATGACGGTCAAATAAATCCTGTAGTACTGTGTACATGTGCCGTGTCCGTGTGTGTTGGATTTAGGGGGTGGGGCTTAGTATTAAAGGGAACCTCCCCCACAGAGCAGGTACTATTTGGAAACTGCTGGTATGACTGGATGGGACAAGCGGGTGAGATTTAATCCCTGTATCCCCTCACTGTACACTCTATCACACCCTATTGCTCCACCTTGTGGATGTAGAGTTAACGACAGTAGGTCATCTGCGCTGCACAGTGTACTTGTTTTATTCTTTTACAACAAATGCATTTAAAGCAGAGGTCACTAATAGGGGGATCGTTTTCTGGACCCTGACTTTGTTCACTGCAATCTGTTTCTTTAATGTAGCTCCTGCTTTTACCTTCAGAGAAAGAAAATAGGTTTAAGTTTTATAAGTAATTGATTCAGTTCAGCAATTAAAACAATACAGATTACTAAAATATATTAAATAGTATTCGTAATTAGTTGAATCACAACACGAGTAAGACTTTATGACGAAATGTCCACTAACTGGACCCCACTGAATTTAAATAACGTACCTCGATACGTGATTTAATCCTTTACAATAAACACGTTACTGGGGTTGTTCCCATTTTCACCAGCAGACGGCGCCGCTGTTCCAACGACGTGAATCAATCTGAGGTACGTCATAATTTAACATTAATTCACTTTAACCTTTATATTAAACTTTGAATGAAGCCATGTGTGATTTCAGATGACTTTTTTGTAGCAAAATGTAAAATACAAGAGCAAAAATATGTGAACGTGATTCGCCTCACCTCGACCGGTTTCCGTTTTAATGGCGCCGTCTCGTTGTTCTTGCTGTTTGGACCCGCAGCCTTTAAATGTTTACAAGATTATAAAGCGAGGCTCTTAGATTTGGCCTTAATTGTCCATTTAGTTTTGTTATACGAGTTTTTAAATTTTATTTCCAACGCAATTTGAAGAATCAACCACCAGGTGTTCTTGACGTCATGTTTTTCTGCGTGTACGTAAGAACTTTTACAGGAATATTTAATTTAGAGTGTCTATAATATAAAGTGCTTGGTGTGTGTCATCTGTATAGCGATTGGCGTGTGGGTAGAGTGGGAGGGACGATGCGAGGTGATTGGCTATAGTGATTGGGGCACGGGGAGAGTAGCGAAACGTGATTGGCGTGCGGGTAGAGTGGAGGGAACGATGCGAGGCACTTGCTGTAGAGCGACTGGCACACGGGTAGAGTAGTGGGAATGCGATTGGGGCACGGGTAGAGTGGAAGGGATGATGCAAAGCATTTAGCAAATAGTGATTGGTGTGTGGTTACAGTGGGGTGGGGGGGGGGGTGATGTGAGGCACTTGGCTATAGGTAGGTAGATGATAGATAGTTGATGGGTAGGGGAGGGGGTGGGTAGAAGATAGGTGGGTACGTAGGTAGGCAATGGGTAGGTGGGTAGGTAGGTAATGGGTAGTTGGATAGGTGGGTAGGTGATGGGTAGGTAGGCGATGGGTAGGTGGGTGGGTAGGTAGATTATGGGTAGGTAGGGGCGATGGGTAGGTGGGTAGGTGGGTGGTTAGGTAGAAAATAGGTGGGTACGTAGGTAGGCGATGGGTAGTTGGGTAGGTAGGTGATGTGTAGGTGGGTGGGTAGGTAGGTAGGTGGATTATGGGTAGGTAGGCGATGGGTAGGTAGGTAGATTATGGGTAGGTAGGTGGGTAGGTGATGGGTAGGTACATACATACTAACTTTCTTTCTTTCTGCCGAGGGGAAATGAGGATCGTATAGCTGAGCAGCACGGTGTTCATGCTGACCTCACGGTGTTTATGCTGACCTGACGATTGGATCCCCTGAAAGCCCTGAACTAATTCTGTGTAAAGGTTTGTTTTTGTTTACTTGCGATTGCAGTTACACCGATACTGACCGCCTCTGTTAGTAGCCCTTTGTTTCTTTACCTCCTGAGTGGACTTGGCGTTACACAGTGTGCAGCAGTATAATGTCAGCCAGCAACTCCTGAGAATTAATTACCCGTCAGACTGTGCCACGCGCTCTTATCTGCCCAAAAACCGTACGCCGGGAATGAATGGAGATTCCATGAGAAGTTCAGTCACACAGTACGAGGTGCAGTGAGCGCTCACATCACTGAAGGGCAGCACACTCTTCATTGTGAAGCTGCTTTAAAAGCTTTTTTTTTTATAAAAAAGAACCTCGGATGCCTGCGTTTCTGCGTTTATTGTATTTTAATGAGACTTCGGGAAAAGTCCACATGCTCTCGCTTCTGGGAATTAAAAGAACGAACACAAAGCTGAACACAGCCTCATTCTGTAAGGTAGCGGTCAGACACCGGCGTGGTCACTGGGTTCACGCTCAGCTGAGTGCTTTGTCTTCATGATGTCAACCCTCAGGTAGGGTTGCCACCGTCCAGATTTGAAAATAAGGGACACCCACCAAAGCTCTTTTGGGACAGGACCACCATGAGCCTCACTTCAATGGGACGCGCTGTCCGCAGCAGTGATTTAAGTGACAGGGGCAAGAAAAAACTCCCCTTTATGATGGGAGGACCAAGGCTCAGTGGGGGGACCTAAACCTCCTTTAGTTGGGGGGGAGGGGGGGTAGCATCACAGTGTAGGACAGCCATGTACAGATGGTATAGAGATCAGGAGTCCTTGTCCATACCCCAGGACTGCAACTCTGTCAGTCCAACAGAAGTCCAGGTTCCATCCCATAATCGCCCCTAACCGACCCGAGCAACAGAACTAAAAAAAGGCAGATACTGCAGGGTACTGAGTCAAGAGGGCTCCCTGGAATAGCATCATTTCAGCACCACGCCCCCTACTGATGATGAGCAGGGTGAGGAGCTGAAATGCCAGTAGAGACTGATCCCAGATCACCAATCCAACAGCGCCACCCTGAGATCTACACCTTTATCTACAGGGGCCAAAAGGGGTGTGGGGTGGTAGCTCAGTGGTTAGGGTGTTGGGTTAGCGACCTAAGGGATGTGGATTCAAATCCCAGCTCCACTGAAGTTACCAACATGGGTCCCTGAGCGAGACCCTTAACCCTCGTTGCTCCAGGGATTCTGTGTGTGACCCTGTGTTCTGACGCCGACAATTACATGAGAAACCTGTAAGTCGCTTTGGATAAAAGCGTCAGCAAAATGACCACATGTAAATGTCATTAATTGACCGCTTACATAAACAGATGTGTTTTTAATCTACTTTTAACGATTAATAGTGATTCAGAATCAGGAACAGTAACCGGAAGGCTGTTCCAGAGTTGAGGAGCATTGTGGGAGAAGTAGTAACAGCAGTAACTTTATTAATTCTAGGAACTAAAAGTAAACCTGCACCTTGAGAGCGGAGTTGGCGTTTTGGTTTATAGAACTTAATGAGTTCAGATACTGTGGAGCTGATGATGTAGAATCTTATATGTTATTAATAAAAGGTTGTAATCAATCTAAAATGTAACAGGTAGCGAGTGCAGGTTTGATAACACAGCGCTGATTAAACTTTCTGCTTCTAGTTAAAACTCTCGCTGCAGCATTTTGAACACGTTGTAGTTTATATAATGATTTTTTAGGACTTCAGAAGTGAATTACAATAATGTAACCTTAAGGTTTTGCATGCATTATGTTCCGCTTATTCCTTTATGAGGGTTGCGTGGGGTTCCCCATGCCCATCCAGGGGAGAAAGTCTCGGGCACTGGGCAGATTTACCCAGGACAGGGCGCCAATCCATCGCTGGGTACACACTCACTCACACAGCCACACACACTCTATGGGGCAATTTAGAGCCTTCAATTTACCTTGAATCCATGTTTTTGGAATGTGGAAGGAAACCGGAGAACCCGGAGGAAACCCACGCAGACACAAGGAGAACATGGAAACTCCACCCAGATTGGGTTTCGAACCAGAAATCCCCAGCGCTGAGAGGTGAATGTGCTAACCACTAAGCCACCTTGAAGTTTTAAAAGCCAGAATTAGTTTCTCTGCATCTTGGAAGGAGACACAAATCCCAAATCCACCAAAGTTCTTTAGATAGGTTCCTGAGCAAGACCCTCACCCCCCACAGCCACAGGGGGGTGCTGTATTATGGCCGACCCTGTATTATAACCCCAAACAAGTCCCAACCTTTTTGTAATCTGTGTAATGCACCTGGAGTTCTGCCATCAACTTTTTGCCGTTCGTCTGTTTCTTGATGGAGACGGCGAACCTCGTATGGACTCACGTGGTCCTGAATCTCCTGATTGTTCTGATTCTGTTCTTTATTGAACAATGCATCTGCAGCAGCCTCATCCTTAATGGTCCTTTTAAAATACCAGAGCAAATATAGAATATTGTTCTCACTCGCGTCTGCATTGTAGTTTGACGGATTGCGGCGGCGCTAATGGAACTCCAAATGAAATTTTCTCGGAGGCCATGAAGGTTAGTTGCCAATCAGACATCCTCCACTTCTCTTTCTCTCTCATTTCAGCCCCGGACGTCCTCCTCCGTCCCTGATCGTTACTCTTGTGAGGAGGTCTTTTGTCTGTTTAACCAAAGGATTTTATGATGCGTTCAAAAAGCCGTCTCATGGCTGAGGAGGCCGACTTGATCTGTGGAGATCTGAACTCCACCTGCTGTCTGATGTAAAAATGGCACTGAATACGGGAGGCTAAAGAAATAAATGTCAGTCCATATACATTCTGCAACGGAGACGGACGTCACAAAAACTGACTGACCCACCCAGAGTCCTGACCTCAACCCCATCCGACAGCCATGAATGGAGATTGGGATTAGATCTTCTCATCTCATCTAATGTCTGACCAGAGATCAGCCTATCCCAGCACATCTGAACTCATCCTGTTCACACTTAAAAGTAAGTAATTAGAAACACTTAAATAAAGCAATCAAATTTAGAAAACGTTACCCAAACTGCTGTACTGAGAACCACCACCGGAGGCAGTATTAAATAAGGTGCACCCAGAGGAGGCTGATTAGACTCAGCTGGTGGTTTTCAGAGCGACACAAACACCCACACAGACACACAACACCTGAACTACAGACCAAACTACAAAACGATCTACTGAACTACAAAACCACTAAACTACAAAACAATTTACTGAACTACAAAACTACTGAACTACAAAACGATCTACTGAACTACAAAACTACTGAACTACAAAACGATCTACTGAACTACAAAACTACTAAACTACAAAACGATCTACTGAACTACAAAACTACTGAACTACAAAACGATTTACTGAACTACAAAACTTCTGAGCTACAAAACGATCTACTGAATTACAAAAATACTGAACTACAGAACGATCTACAAAACTACAAAACGATCAACTGAACTACAAAACAATCAACTTAACTACAAAACAAACTACTGAACTACAAAACTACTGAACTACAAAACAAACTACTGAACTACGGACCAGACTGCAGTGAACTACAAACTTCCTGCCATGTAAATTTGAGATGTATTTGTTATATACCCAAAAACATACTGTATACATGAGAGTTGTGGTTCAGCTTCAAAAACTAAAGCTCACTGACCCAAAGGCAGGACAGGGAGCTAAAAGTGACAGATGCTGTGATTGTCTTGAGATTATGAGAAGGACGGGACAGGTAGGATGTTTTGGGGTCAAAGTAAAGGGGGTGATGTTGAGGTGGTGAGGAAGGCCATGGTGTTGGATGTGGTGAGCTCTGCACTCTTAATAGGAACGGAGAAGAACAACTAAAGAAGTACTAAAGCGTGTGACATGGAGTGGAAGGTTGGCGTCCCTCTCTCAGTCGAAATGGAGCGAAAGAACTTAAAGTTCCTCAGAATTGTACTAAAGTACAGAAATCCCAGCACTCCTCAGCAGAGTGAGAGCTGCGTTAGAGCTTCTGTTTGTTCCACTTCTTAAGCTGTTCCTCGCATCGCTCCTCAGCAGGTGTACGATCGAAGGGATTAAACATAAGATTTATCCGAGACGCCCGCCAGCGAGCGCTCAGTGGCACCACGCACATTCTGCTGCACCTTCTAAACCGTCTGCTTTCTTATATGATTACAGTTTACTGATCAGCTTTTCAACCATCTGTGTCTTTTCTGAAATGGGATTTTGATCTCCTGCCTGCAGAGTTTGTGTGGGAGGAGTTTGGAAACACGGATCCAAAGCAACGTGTGTGCTGCTGGCCTTCAGAGTTCCAGGTCACTTCATAACCAGGATTCATCCTGCTTTGTGTCAGGGTGGTCACCACAGCATACCTGAGTGGTCACGCTGACCATGTGCATTGCTTCATGACCGCAGTGGGGCCCCTTGAGATGATGGAGGAGGGCGAGATGGAGAACACTGCTGCCCACTCCTCAGGAAGGAAGCTCTTGGCTGTTCTAAAAGTCACTAAAAGAGGTCATCGCCTAATTTGCATAAACGGCCAGTTGCGTGATTAAGAAATAAATATTGTGGGACAAAAAAAAAGTGATTTTGCCTTTAAAAGAGGGCGGCACGGTGGCTTAGTGTTTAGCACGCTCTCCTCTCAGCGCTGTGGGTTCCTGGTTCGAATCCCGATCTGGATGGAGTTTCCATGTCCTCCCTGTGTTCACGTGGGTTTACTCCGGGTTGTCCGGTTTCCTCCCACAGTCCAAAAACATGGATTGAAGGTAAATTGAATGTTCTAAATTGCCCTGTATAGTGTGTGTGTGTGTGTGTGTGTGTGTGTGTGTGAGTGAGTGTGCGCCCAGCGATGGATTGGCTCTGCCCAGCGCCCCGAGATGTTCTCCCCTGAATAGGCATGGGGAACCCCACCGCGACCCTCATAAAGGGATAAGTGGAAGATAATGGATGGATGCCTTTGAAATAAGCCGCCACTTTTCACAATAATCATTAACTTTAATGCTTTCTCTAGTTTTACTGTTTACGTTTTCATATTCACATCTCACTCTGTCATTAGGGGGCGGAGTCAGTGGCAGATTTGCGTGTGCGCAGTTCAGTTTCCCTCTGGATGTGGAGCGATGTGGGTCTACCTGAGAGTGTTGTGGAACGGACAGAAACAGAAGAACATGTGGGTTTCCAACAACGTCAGAGTCTGAAAAGTTACTAAACATAGTGACAAAGTTGTTACGTTGACAACGAGCAGAAAAATGATCCACTGTGATGCCCCCTAATGGCAACAGCTAAAAGAAGAACAATCAGAGTCCATTCATTATCTTCTGCTTATTCCGCCACTAGGGTTGCGGTGGGGTTCCCCATGCTCATCAAGAGAAGAATGTCCCATGCGCTGGGCAGATACACCCAGGACAGGGCGCCAATCCATCGCTGGGTACACACTCACTCACACACACACACACACACACACACACAGGGGAATTTAGAGCATTGTATTTACATTAAATCCATGCTTTTGGACTGTGGGAGGGAACCGGAGAACCTGGAAGAAACCCACACGGACACAGGAAGGACATGGTTTTGCGATTCGAACCTGGAATCCCCAGCACTGCGAGGAGAACGTGCCATGGTATCTATCGGGCTTGGGACTACGGGCAGAATTTAGAGCAGCCGATTCACCCCAAATTGTATTTTTAGTCGGTGGGAGAAAACCGGAGGAAAAACATGGAGACTCCACCCAGATAGGAATTCGAACCTGGAAACCCCAGTTCTGAGAGGAGAACGTGCTAACCACTAAATAAATAAATAAATAAATAACCACTAAATAAACAAATAAAGGTTGAGTACTATAGGACCTGATGCATGTCTGCTGCTCAAATGACCTTCACCATCACCAGATCTCAGTCCAACAGCGCCCCTATGGGTGAAACGGATGTGCAGCGGAGAAATCTGCAGCAACCATCCGATACCCTCGTGGAAGTTGGGACCGAAGTCTATTCTATTAAGAATCAGGGCAGTTCTGAGTGCAAAAGGGGGTCTAAAGCGGTACTGCTGGGCAAAGTGTTCCTGTGGAAGTGGCCGGTTCCTGAGAAACAAAACATTAACATAATTCATATTTAAATATAAATACCTGGTGCCTCTGTAGTAATACATCAACACTTAAAATATTACGCTCATACTGTATACAGTGAGTAACAAAGCATGTGGTGATTGAGAGCATGTGCTGTCGCTGATTAGTGTAAATATAATTGTATTAAAGACAGATTTTTGTGGTTCCACTGTGATTTATTTCTCCGGTGGACGCAGGTGTTCTAAGCGGCGCGTGAGAGATTTTCACCTCGGTGTGTTAAATACTGAGCGACATTATGTGATGTTTGTATTCACACACGTTAGGAGGTAATTTTGCTTATTTTGCCCGACGTCCCGGTTTTGCCCCAGAGGCCAGACGCAGCCGGGAGCAGACTAATGGGGGACATGAGACGCAAACATCTGCCGCTTATTCAAATGCACGTTGGGACGACGGGTAATTTGTGAAGCCGTGCAATTTCCAGTAATATTACGATTGGCATTGGCAGCGAGGTGTCCGGTCTCTGATTCGGTGTGGGCAGGAAGGCAGTTACGTCCAGAAACCCAGGCGTTACTCCCTCAGTGGTCTGGCTTGCGTCAGAAGGAGGTGCTGATGAGAACGGGGGGCTGTCTGGTCCTCGTTGGAAATAAGCTCTCCTTTCGGGTGTTTTGTTATCTCCCTCTGGCTTCCATGCTTCCTGCATTGTATGAATAGTTTGGGGAAGGCCCTTTACTGGAGGGCCTTGCTAAGGAACCCATCGTAATAAAGTCTGCATATCTGGGATTTGTACCTCCAGAGTGATAGCCTCACACTCATCACTTAAATTCTGGAATCTTCCCGTATTCGGCAAATAAATGTGAATCCAGAATTGAACCTATACGGAATGCCATTTGTTTCATATTTTCATAATTTTTTAAATAAACCTCTGTTAAGCAACATCAACACTAAAGGCACGTGGAGGCCACGCACCCTTCTGAGCCTCATTTAAACTTGTTTCCTTTATTTTTTTGAGCAGTGTATCTACATTTTATAGATCACATTGTGTATTTTGTGTCAAAATGTTTATATATTTAAAAAACAGTGTTCGGTGATCATAACTGTTTGATGACTTCTTTACAGGGGGGTGCAGCGGTTAGTGCTTACGTCGAACAGCAACATGGTCCTGGGTTCGAATTCCAGTTGAAGCTAACAGTCCTTTCTGCATGGACTCTGCATGTCCTCCCTGTGTCGGCATTTGGATTTCTTTTGGGAACCCCAGAATCCTCACACTTTTCAAATGCTTGGATGTGGGTAAGTTACCAGACCCTCAGAGAAAGATTTAAAGATATGACTTTATCATCATTTAAAACAAGACAAAAACATTTACATTTAGTCCTTTTGGGCTGCTTTTATCCAAAACGACTTGAGAGAACATGAGAGAACAACACAGTCAGTAGTTTAGGAAAAAACAACCACACAAGTGTCATTAAACCTGATCATTATCCAATCTGGCTTCTATTTTTTTTTAATTTCATGCGTAAGAAATGTGTTTTTTAGTTGTTTCCACCTTACGGACCGGGTGGGAAAGATGGTTCCACTATTTCGCGGTGGTGAACAATACAGAGTGAGAATTGGCACCTCAGTGAGGTTGGATCACCAGGCGACATTCATCACTAGAGGGCAGTGAACGAGTCGGAGTGTATTTAGTAAAGATGGACTGAAGGTAAGAGGGGGCAGATCCAGAGATTGTCCTGTAGACCCGAGTAATCCATGATCTTTTGCAGTGCTGCGGAATTCCATGCTATAAATAATCAAACCCAGGATCCTGGAGAGTCGTTAGCAATCTTGACATTGCCACATATGATTTTATTTACCAGACCGTAGAAAAACATTGGCATTATGGGTAATAGTTGTGTGATTAGGTAAGATGGGGTGTAGAAACAGCCTTCAGGTAAAACCGTCGAAACTGAAGAGGCTGTAATTTTCTTTCAAGTTCAGTTAGGGTTCAGTCGAGGTTCTGTGTCTTCAACCTGCTTCCACTGTGGAGTGAACGAAGACCTCGCTCTTCCATCGCATACCTCTGCTTGTCATCTTTACTCACACTTGAGTGGTTAAGAGATCGGCGCTGATAGAAAACGTGCTCAAACATCCGCATGTCCGCCTTCTCCTGTGTGTTTGACAGGGGAAGTGCTTTCCACATTCCAAGATCTGAAACCCCAATCCATACAGAGGATCCTCCCCTAAACTGCTCAAACAATGACCTTCTTGTTTTGCTCTGAAGGAGATGAAGAGTTGTTGTTAAGTAAGCGTAAATGTAAACTCAGTGGAATGCTGTGGCAGAGAAGTCTTCTTCTTCTTCTTCTTCTTTCGGCGTTTTACCTTTTTTATTTAGGAGGCGCCACAGCGATGAACTCTCATATTAGACTTGGACAAGTTTTTTATGCCGGATGCCTTTCCTTACACAACCCTCACCCGCTACCTTCTACAGGGCTTGGGATACACAGACCATGGGGACAATTTAGCAGCCGATTCACCCCACATCCATGTTTTTGGACTGTGGGAGGAAACCGGAGAACATGTGGAGAACATTAAACCTCCTCCCAGATCGGGATTCGAACCGGCCACTGTGCCGCCCTCGTTCCACCATTTAAGTTCAAGTAATTTATTTATATAGCGCAGTGTGATGTCACAAAGCAGCTTTACAGAGTCCAAAGCCTAAACCCTCAAAGAGCACGCCGAAGCGACGGTGGCAAGAAAAAACTCCCTGTTGTGATGTTCTTTTTAGGATGAAACCTTGGTAGGACCAAGGCTCAATGGCGGACTCCTCCTTGAGTGGCCAGGCAGCAGAGTAGGACAGCAATGTACAAAATGTGTATAGGTCAGTCCATATGTGTCCACTGGCAGTCCAACAGAAGTCCATGTTCCCTCCCACAATGGTCGCATCCGCAGTGCCATTGACAAGGTGATGAAGACACCCCAAGACGACACCTCAGAAAAACAGACAAGAAGCACAGTTCGAGCGAATAAAGCACCATAAATTCTGTAATTAATAAAGTATAATTAGCAGTGGTGAATACAATGAAATGAATTGGCGCCACGGTGAGGTTGAATCGCCAGGCGGCATTTATGATTAGAGCCCAGTGAACGAGTTGGAGTGTATTTTGGAGAGATGGATTGAAGGTAAGAGGGGGCAGATTCAGAGATTGTCCTGTAGGCCAGAGTCGGTGCCTCGTACTAAATGCAGGAGCCAATGGAGAGAGAGGAGGAATGGAGGGACAAGAGTTTGTCCCTAAAATTATTAGTAACTCTGCTCTGATGTAAATTTTGGAAACCAGATGTGAGTAAAGTGTTACTCTGGTAAAAACAGTGTAAGATGCATTCGCACGCTTGTGGTTCAGCAACTAGCCTTGCGATTTGAAGGTCCCCGGTTCGCATCCTGGTCCCACCGAGTACTATGACTAAAGTCGTCTTGGACAAAGCACCTAACCACAATTCACTTCACGGATGGATTAAAAGTGGAGGACAGTCTTTTGTGTCTAAATACGGAATTTACAGAAGGTTTTCTTTGAGGTGTCACCAGCTCCTCAGCCAGAACCTGAACAGAACCTGGATTTCCATTGGACTAGAGGCATTGCAGTCCTGCAGGACGGCCTCGCTGAACTGATTTAGTCTTTCTAATTATTAAAAATTATCATTATATGATCTATATATGGATGTTCTGCATTGTTTCCGCTCAAGGAGAATGAGTTCCCCACTGCGCCCCCCTCAAGGTTTCTTCCTAAGAAACAACATAACGGAGATTTTTCTTGCCGCTGTCGCCCCGGCTTGCTGTTTGGGGGTTTAGGCTCAGAAATCTGTGAAGCTGCTTTATGACAATGCACGGTTTTAAAACGCGCAACATAAATAAATGACTGGATATAAGATTCAGAAAACAGCTGGAAACCCCACGTCACAACAAAAATTCCAAACTGCACGGCAGTTTGCACCCATGAATCCAAACATCTACTTGGATTTCGTTTCAGGTTTGGAGCAACAATCATAAACGACAACGCTGCTTCTTTAATCTTTGGTGCCCGTCGATTCTTTTAGCGTAAGTGACATGATGGAACCTGATAAAGGAAATAGTTATCTATTGTTATGAACCCTATTGTCACCCAACTGTGTTGTAAACTCAAACTATAGTTTTTAAACCCCTTTTTGTTTCACTCCTGGCTTCAGCTAAGCTGTTATTTGTGTTGTTTTTTTGCAAACTTAAAGTAAATGTACGATTTTTTTGTTGTCAGATGTGACGCCTCGTCTGGAATTGAATTTTCTTGAGATGACGAGACGATTGGGCCGAGACGATGTGAAGTATTCGTAGCTGGTTTAAATAATAACATGTTTTTAAATACAACTAACCACTTTGTACAAAAGTATTAGGACACACTAGTTCATCACTTTTATAATAGTCCCACATGCTGCCCCACTCGCACATCACCTGCTCTGTCTGTTGCCCCCTGCGTTGGTTTAAATACAAGGGGCAGCTCCCTCACAGGAGAATAGTCTAAAGCGTCCACAGATCATAAATCAAATTTATCCAGTTCTATTTTTAACATGTTTTGATGTGTGAAATTTCATAAAAACAGTAAGGAAACCTATTAAAAGATGCTTCAGGGGAAAAAGAAACCTGTTCGTCCACACGGTTTCTATCCGAGGTGATAAAATGGGAGAACCAGACAGACTTTTATTTTCAGACTTTAGTTTCCTTCATAAATGTAGGCCAAATTTGTCAAATCGTGGCGTGATGGTGGCTTAGTGGTTAGCACGTTCTCCTTTAAGGCGCTGGGAAATAACGGTTCGAATCCCAATCTGGGTGGAGTTTCCATGTTCTCCCTGTGTCTGCGTGGGTTTCTTCCGGGTTCTTCGGTTTATTCCCACAGTCCAAAAACATGGATTCAAGGTAAATTGGGGGCTCTGAATTACCTGTGTGTGTGTCAGTGAATGAGTAAGTGTGTGCCCAGTGATGGACTGGCACCCTGTCCTGGATGTATTTGCCCAGTGCCCAAGACGTTCTCCCCTGGATGGGCATGGATTAATTCGTCAAATCCTTCATGCCAGTTCACTTATTCACTCATTATCTTCCACCTAATCTTCTTCGGGGTGGCGGAGGGGGTTCCCCATGCCCATCCAGGGAAGAACGTCTTGGGCACTGGGCAAATACACCCAG
>JAOUQT010315480.1:0-14599 GCA_025769995.1 Xyliphius kryptos | reverse complement strand
CTCTCCCTTACCCTTCTGCAGTCGCTCTTTCCTTTACCCCCCTGCAGCAGCCCCCTCTCTTACCCCCCTGTCTCGGTCCGTTTGTCGCCCCGCCTGTTTGTCTGTTTATCGGTTTGTCTGTCTCTCAGTGTTTGCCCAGCATGCAGAGTGCCCGCAGTGCCAGCCATCACAGAGCAAACCGATGCTCGAACCCAGCTAAGATTTACCTGTCAGACCATTGATGATTCAGCACGTTTTACGTTGGGAACACCTTCCTCTTGTCTGGAGGAGGTCCCAGAGGACAGGACCGCGTGCTGGGCGGGGCTAAAGGCTGTAAGCTGACTCGGCCGTTGGTACGAGCACAGCACACGTTTAGACGTCGAACACGACAGTAAAGAACCTCAGAGCCACGTTCCTCTATTAACTCTCGGTACAGAACTGCAGAATCCCTCAGAGCGCGAGGGGACTAGATGATTCGGCGCCACCATCTGTTCCCCCGCAACCAACGCCACGGAATCCTCCTAAGTGCATGTACTTGATAAAGTGCAAACAATCCGACGATGTAGACGAGCGCCGTTTAAACGCCGGAGCCCAGACGCTCCTCACATTTCCACCACGATGCTAAACGAGCAGCTTTGTTGATCCGCTGGGAGACGCACGCAGCGCTAACAGGTGCTGGAGCTAAGTCCTTAAAAAGCAACAATAAACTGCCGTTACTGTAAATACTCCGGATTTAAAGGAAGCACCCGAGCTTCGGCGCGTAAGCAGAACCCAGATCTCAGACGAGTCCGGCCAAACGGCGGTTCACACGGCGGCCGCAGTTCCCCTGATTCATCCTGTGCAGATGAGGCAATGACGGCTCGTTAGACCCTGACAGAGGGCTCGTTAAAAGGAGATTAATGAGCAGGCCTTCCTGGCAGCCCACCGGACGCGACCGCATGCATCACATCGAGACGGAACGCAAGACTCAGAGATGAGTTTACAAAAACACAAGAACCAACTGTACAATATAATTCTACAGAATATGCATTTAAGGCATAATCCTAATCTGTAATCTGTTCATCTGATTATGAATAACCACATCCTCCAGCCAATCTCAATCCAGAGAGCTGAACTATTCAGATTTTTAATAAACCCAGATCTGAAACAGAATTCTGGGTGTTTCAGAGTTCCGCGTGCGAGAGTAGGACTCTCAGACTATCGGAGCCGGTCACATTGTTATCCCTGAAGGCACCGTGGAGGCGTTTAATCCGCCGCGCGCTTCCTCCGGCAGAAGCAGCCTTCTGTTTGGGGTTTTTTGTGCATGAGACGATAAGACCGGGTTCACGAAGAGTTCAGGCTTAAAAAGAACCGAGAACATAGCGGAGAAGACGGAACTAGGACACCACTGAGACGAACGGGGGAAAAAAGAACAACCAACAGGGACCGAGTTTTACAGACTGAGGGAAAAACAATGAGAAAATATGGAGAAAACAAGAAAACGTGAAAAAAATTGGAGAAAACGGGGAAAAGAAGGAGAAACTAGAAGAAAATAAAGATAAAACAAGAGGAAAATGAGGAGAAAATGGGGTGAAAACAAGAACCCAATGAGAAAATGGGGAAAACGAGAGAAAAGAAGGAGAAACGAGGAGAAAACCATGAAAATTAGAAAATGTTGAGGAAATGATAATCTTATACAAACATGGCTGCCATCCTGGTTTATTGCCTTTAGGATCAGACATAATCAAATAAAGTTAAAAATTAGCCAATCGGTGATCAGAGGAGGAGGGGCTTGAAATCTAATCCATTAAAGCCAGTAATGTTTCTCACAATCACGGTCAATAACCTGCCGAAATTGTTAAAGAGTTAAAGAGAGAGAGAGCGTGTCTGGGAGTCTTGGCTTGGCGCTGACCACACTAAAGGAAACGGCCCGCAGAGCTCTCTATGCAATCACTTTACAACATCAACAACCGTTCAAATCTGCTGAGAATGATTGGGTCCTGGGATCCATCCCACAGTGCTGTATGAGCGTGAGGGGGTCTGGGGTCCACACAGTGATCACAGCGCTCCCAAATGGGACCAGCCTCCCACAGAAGCCCGGCACAATTCTGCAGAATGGTCCATAAAGTCAAATGAAAAGTCCCTAACATGGCCCCAAAACCCTGGATGCACTTAAAGTCGAGTCTCAAAGAAAGCTTACAGTTAAAAGCTCTTACAGAACCAAAAGCAACTACATTACATATATACATATATATATATATATATATATACATACACACTCCTGATCCAAATCTTAAGACCAGTTTTAAAAAATAGCAACTTGTATTTTGCACTATTGGGGAATTTCTTAACAATCCGCATTTATACTCCAACAGGACTTTTACAGCTGATCAAAAATTTAAGACCATAGCATAAAAAATCCAAAATCTGCCCAAAAATGTGGATTCCATGTCATTTTCTTGTCAAGTATTTACCCTGTTAAGACCTCCTGATGGCAAAAGCTAAAAAACCTCACTGACTTTGAACGTGACTCTCACAACGTGCCATCGCTGCTGAGGTGGGACGTAGTAAGACCGTCATTTTGAATGATCCTGAGGGTTATGGAACAAATAGCATATGGAACAAAAAAGTCAAGTGGTAGACCCAAATCAATTTCAACAAACACTGTTTGTCAGGACACGAGACGATCCTCTAACCGAATGAAGGCCATTACTGGTGCTGACTGCAGCTCAATAACCATCAGATCGCATCTGCGAGGGAAGGGCTTCAGAAACAAAACACATCTTCAAAGGCCTTCATTTGAGTACAGGATCATGTGTCTTGACGAACAGCCAATCGGATCCTGTGGCTGGGGTGTGGGGAATATTTTTTGGGTCTACCACTTGACTTTTTTGTTACATAAGGCCTTGCTTATGCAGCTCAACAATCCTACCACGTTGGAAGCAAATGTTCTTCCAACATTACTGGCATGAAAGGAGGATCCCACCTGAGATGTTTTCTACATGACGAAACCTATCCCTCTTGACTGAGGGCCCTCGTCTGTGTGCTTATAACTGGGTTTTTCAACAGGACAATGGTGAAGTTCACAATGCCGCCTGACAAAGACCTACTCGATCTAAATCCCATTGAAAACATTTGGGGATGGATGGCAGGGGAAGTTTACAAAAATGGACATCAGTTCCAGACAGTGGATGCCATTCGTGAAGTCATCGTCAACACTTGGAGCAACGTTCCCACCTGCCTCACGAAAACACTTGCAACCAAAGATAGTGACATCTTTTTTTATGCTTTTTTCCATCTCTGTTTTGAGGGGATTTTCAGGTTTTTTTTTTTTTTTTAGAGCTATGGCCTTAAACATTTGATCAGCTGATGGGGGGGTGAACAGGAAGGCAGGAGGTCTGAAGGTCAATGGTAAACAAGAAGAGATGAAGGAACGATGAGGTGACAGGAGAGGAGTCACGATCTGATCTCTCCTGATCAGACTCTGCAGTGCAGGAGGAGAAGGAGGAGGGGGAGGAGATGATGACACGTGGATGTGCTACTGATGAATGATCACTCGACCTGCACCCCTGCTGGGGGTCAATGGCCTATTTGTGCTGACAGGTTTGCAGCAACAGCGCGCGCGCGCACACACACACACACACACACACACACACACACAGTGGATGGATTGCCTCACAGCTTCAAAGACCCTTATTTAATTTCAGGGCAGAGTAAACATGGCCCTTCCTGTGCAGAGTTTGGCATGTTCTCATCATGTAGATGTGTGAATGCGTCTGCCTGAAACAGACCAGCTACCTATCCAGAACCCGGATTGTTAAAAATAAAATGCAGTAACATCGACCCCCCCAACTGATCTCTGTGAAGTTCTGCCTTAAACGGCGTTTTGTTCCAATAAACTCAAACCCAGGTCAAAAGTTCATCTGTATGTAGCTCCGTCCTTTTCAATCCCCGTACAGATTAAGCCCGAGCAGAACTCCCTCAGGTTCCGTTTGCGGCTTTTGGAACGTGGTGATAAAGCCGCTTCCTTTTCCTCCAAAACCATAGGGCTTATTTTGCCGATTAAGCAATAATCGGATAATTCCCACCCGGAGCGCAGAACGCTGAAGAAGCAGGAACATCAGCTTTTTAGAACACGTGTTATGCATCCACCCCCCTCCCCCAAAATAAAAACGACAAGGTGCACCGTTCCACTCATTAAACCTTACAAAGTGTGGAAGGCGGCCGCTCCGTCTTCTCGTCGACGCGAAGCTCCGCGCTCTCCCCAAAGCTTCGGAACGCGCCGGATTCTAATGACAGGCTTCTGGATTTAATGGCCTGAGCAAACCCCGAACGGCTCGCTTAAACACGCCATTACTGCGGCGCAGCTATTCCTGCGAAGTCGGCATCTTCTATAAAACGTGCGGGTAAACAAAATCTACGGGGGGAAAAAGACGCCGTCTAAAGTTAGCTTCGCCGCGAGGGGTCAGGATAAAGAGCCCTATAGCATATGGTCTGCACTCAAAAATACATGCAATTGATTATCTATTTACCTGTTTCCACTGCAGAAAGGTGGCGGTAAAGGACAGAGTTCTCCTGAGAGAACCTAATGAAGCGAGAATGTTCCGCTATGGAGGATTAGCATGACTAATGCGACTGCTTTAAATTCATACACATACTTGATCCTGCACTGTGGCCGGGCAGTGAGGGGCAACCGGGCTGCACCGAGGAAGCCTGCTTCTACAGAGCAGGGACAGGTGACCGCACCGAAAGGTCCGAACTGCTTCATTCCCAAAACTTTTTTACGAGAACATCACATCCGGAGAACAGATAAAATCTGATCGTTCGAATGAAGAACAACACAAGTGTTTGAACAGGGTGTAGCGTTAATCTACAGGAAACATCAACCAATCTATAAAAGAAACCATCCTGAGACGAAATGTTCCACGAAACTCTCAATGAAAGACAAAACATTTTACGGGAGGCAATACACTTCATGACTGTGTAAACATATGAGAGGAAAAACGTTCCACGAGAGACTAAACCTTCCACGTGTCACGGGAGACGACACATTCTGCCAGTGACTAAACACGTTTGAATTTCAATGGGACCAGACATTTTAAGAGAAACGAAACGTTCTACAAGAGACAAAATGTTTCACGACAGACCAAACATTTTCTAATTTTAGAATTAGGCATTTGAAGAGAGGATTGAAAAATTCTAGGGGAGACATTTTGCCAGTGATGAACCACGTGCTAATATTAAGAGAGAAACATTCTACATGAGACAAAACGTTTCACGACAGACAAAACATTTTGCCAGAGACGAAACATTTTCTAATTTTAGAATTAGACATTTTAAGAGAGGACTGAAACATTCTACGGGAGACGAAACCTTCCACAAGAGACAAAACGTTTCACGAAAGGCTAAACATTCTGCCAGTGACAAAATGTTTTCGAATTTCGATGAGAGACAAAACATTTAGGAGTCGAAACTTTCTGCAAGAGACAAAATATTGCATAAAAATGAAACCTTGTACGAGAGGCAAAACTTTGCAGGAGAGCCAAAAATGTTCTGTAAGAGTCTAACCATTCCAGATTCAATAAGACACAAAAAATTCTACGAGAGACTAATGTTTTACAAAACTTTAAATGAGAGACAAAATATTTTGCACAAAGCATTTACTTCAAGTAAAACCTCAGTGTAACTAATCCAGCATGCGGTTATATTTGAAATGTGACGCACCGTGTATTTCTGTGACATCACAGACATGAACGCCAGCTTGGCGCTCCTCCAGCGCCTCCCATGAACTGCAGACTCATGGCGGCACTTGCAGAACATTCACAATACGATAACATTTAAAATGCATTTGATCAACAAGCACTTAGGACCGGAGCGCATTTCATTAGCGCAGATGCGCGAAGCGGGCTGAATGACGGGAGGCTAATGGAATTCTTTAGGTTGCACTTGCAGAGATTAAAGCTAACGATTTTGGCTCATTCTGCTGAGCGAGGGTGATGAGACGCGCTTCTGTCACCGTTTCTCAGATGTGATGATTCAACACGAACACTGCCGTGTTCAGCTGGAGGTTCCACTATCGAGGAGTTCCACTTTAAAAAACATGAGCACTGAGCACCTTCCAGCGTTCTAAAGGCGTTTTATAGGCAGCTCGGCGTTCTTCCCACAGTCATTAATGGAGAACCTTACGAGAAAGGACAATGACTAAGGGAAAATGACGACTTCCTTCCTACAGAGGACTGAAAACCCGCCTGATCATCCAATAAACACTTTGATTAATCCAGGATGCAGAGTGTGTCAACCTTCACTCACGCCGTTCAGCAGCGACGCGGGCGGACGGCACTGCCAGTTCCAACACGCTACAATATTAATTCGTTCCATCAAACCTTTCGCGCTGATCCAATAACTGGAAAAGCTGCGGGGCTGATACGAGGCAGAAATCCAATTCGGGGATCTTCTCTAATCACCTAATCCCACAGTTTTCCACAGGAGCCAAAAAATAAGATAATTTACAGATGAACAACGGTTCGAACCGCAGTCACAGCTCGTAATACAGCAGTGGAGTCTAACGGGATAGGATTCTGGACTAATGACATAAGGTTAAAGGTTCTGGGACCAGCACGGCTCGAGCTGATGGGATAGGGGTTAACCCTGTTGATCAGACTGTAGCTGTAGAGTGAAACGATTACAAACGAAACCCTGCAGATGTTCCTTTTCAGACAGAAATAAATGTGCAAACCTGTTAATGGTGTGGGGCAGCGATTGGTTCTGAATAACGGCTCAGAAAATGGAGAAGAACAAAAACAGGCTGGCTTTAAAAGCGTTAAATCACAGCGATGCATTACCATAACACAATAACGCATCATCCACCAGGACATCAGCGCTACGGCTATTTAAAACCGGCCGTCTCGCCAGATGTGGGGGAAATAGCTTCATGGATTCCAACACTTGAAAACGGCTTATAACTGGACGGGATCGGGTTTAAAACTGATGCTTCATAACCGATAAGATAGGGTTTAAAACTAACCTGAGCATACAGATGGGAAAGGGTTTAAAACTGAAGCTTTAAGCAGACAAGATAGGGTTTAAAATTTTTCTCAAAGAATTCATAGGGTTTGAAACAGACCTGAGCATACAGATGGGATAGGATTTAAACAGACCTGAGCATACAGATGGGATAGGATTCAAAATGACCTGAACATACAGACGGGATAGGATTTAAAAACAGACCTGAGCATACAGATGGGATAGGGTTTAAAAACAGACCTGAGCATACAGACGGGATAGGATTTGTTGATTCATTTTGTCTGAATACAGAACAAAGAGGGCGGAGTCAGTCTGTGAAGTGGGCGTGGTGGACGGGTCACATTAACAGTCCCGTTAAACGTCCCGGTTGTTGCAACACTGCCCCCTTCGGGACAGGATCCCACGTGGCGCGGGGTTGTTCGTGTTTACTCAGTGAGTGATGTACACACAGATGGAGGTCACAGGGGACGGATTCAGGACGGCGTCCGTGCCACGGGAGCCGATACGCCGCGTGATGCAGGTGGTTGCTTTGTCTGGACAGCCTTCCTGCTGACATTTCCCATCATCACTCCCCAAATTCCTACAGACACCAGGAGAGCCCACGTGCCCGCGCCTCTAAGAGACGTGACCTTTAGGAGGACGAGATGCCGCTCAGAGGAAATAACAGGGACGTTCAGTTGATCAGTTCTGAAGAACAAAAGATCAAAGCACCGGAGCATCTGCCGCAGGTCGCCGGGTAAAACCCTGAAACCGCCGCTCTCGCTTCACAGAAGCCATTAATAACCTTCATTAAACATTCACAGGGTGAGCCCAAATCCCTGCCGATCCTGCGCCAACACAATGCAGCGCCATCAGTCAGCGCCGCGACACAAAATGCACAATTCAATTACACAGAAAGGTTTTTGAGTGGCGTGGTGCGGCGGGGGCCTCCAAAGAGCCCATCCGTCACCATCAGGGGCCACTGCGGCGTCAGGCGGGATGGAAACCCAGTGGGACACAGCAACCCCGCCTCCACCGCCAAGGGAAAACGAAAGAACGGGCGGGGCAATCCGGGAAATGACAGGAAAAAGCACCTGCGGAACTCAGCAGTGAGCAGGTTCTCCTCTAGAACATATTAATATTCCTGAATAACCATGTCGTTCCCGCTGCCACCCCCGTGCTTCACTGTAGACATGCTGGACGTTACCACATTTTTAATTTTTTTTTAAAGTGAATTTTGTTTTTGGTGTGCTTTTTTGTGTTTCACAATTTTTGGGCATTCTGTGTTTTTTTGTGCGTTACCCATGTTTTTCACTTTTTTGTGTGTGTTTTCAGTGTATTTTCGACATTTTTGAGTTTTTTTTTGTGTTTTTGCTGTGTCACTTGTGATTTTTCTATTGTTTTCACAATTTGTGTGTATTCTATGCATTTTTTGTGCATTTTTCATGTTTTTTTTGTGTGCATTTTTTTGCGTTTCCCCCACATTTTTTTTGTGTGTTTTAAGTGCATTTGGTGTGTGTTAATTGTCCGTTTTAGTGTGCTTTTTATGTTTCACAATATTGTTGCATGCTGTGTTTTTTTCTGCTTTTTCTGTGTGCTACCCATGTTTTTCCCTTTTTTGTGTGTGTTTTCAGTGCATTTCCCACATTATTTTTTTTTTTGTGTGTTTTTGCTGTGTTTTGTATGGTTTTTACAATTAGTGTGTATTCTATGCATATTCTATGCATCTTTTGTGCATTTTTCATGTTTTTTGTGTGTTTTAAGTGCATTTTGTTGTGTGTTAATTGTCTATTATTGGTGTGCTTTTATATGTTTTACAATTTTGTTGCATTTTGTGTTTTTTTTAATGCTTTTTTTTGCATTACCCATGTTTTTCACTTTTTTTGTGTGTTTTCAGTGCATTTTCCACATTTTTTTTGTGTTTTTGCTGTGTTACTTGTGTGTTTTGTATGGTTTTCACAATTTGTGTGTATTCTATGCTTAGTCTATGCATCTTTTGTGCATTTTTCATGTTTTTTGTGCGTTGGAGTGCATTGTTTGCGCGTTTTTCTGATTGAGATACTGACAGGATAATTCATGTAAATAAAGTGACCTGCGAGCCGCAGGACGCAACTTGACTGCCAGCCGCCGTACTGATTCACGCGCCAGAGTCTGGGCCTCGGGCCACGCTCACCGCGCTCCAGCACCGCGTGGGAGTGTGGGTAATTTGTTCATTTGTTTGGATGCTGTACCATCTGCCGCGGGCCGACTGACCACAGTCCGGTGTTCGATGTGAACGTGAACTACCTGCTTCACCTCGTTACAAAATGTCCTCTGAACGTCTAAACAACGAGTGCTTTACTCAGTGGCGGGTCAGATCAGCCGCTAATTTTAGCTGCTGGGCTGTCCGACAGAAATGACAATCACGCCGTCCGAGCGTGATAGCGTCAGGTTTTTACCTCGCTTTTACTCAGACAGCGAGAGAAAGAGAGAGAGAGAGAAAATGAGATGTTCGCTCAATCACAACACTATAGCAGGAGGTCATAACACTGTCTGCCTGCAGGTGGAGAGAGAGCGAATAAACGTGCCGGTGGAGTAATGAGTTCCACCCCGCTGACCCATCACCACGACGACAAATCCCAAATCACTTGACAAGACAGAAGTCAGATCCTGCTACACACCGTGGGTTTCATATTTACACTGCGCAGGAAGTGCTGAAACAAAAATGGGATGTTCGCAGGCCGCAGTGCAGGCGTGAAGGAGCAGGGGGCGCTGTAGATACAGGAACAAAACAACTGCACTATATATAGCGATGTGAAAAAGTATTTGCCCCCTTCCTCATTTCCTGTTTTTGTGCATGTTTGTCAGACAAGTATTTCAGAAAATCAAACCAATTTAAATAGTATTCAAATACAACACAATGAAGGTGTTTATTATAAAGAAAGAAAAACAAATCCAATTCTTCATGGCCCTTTGTGAAAAAGTGATTGCCCCTTAACCTAATAACTGGTTGGGCCACCCTTAGCAGCAACGACTGCAACCAAGCATTTGCGTTAACTTTCAATGAGTCTTTCACAGCATTCTAGAGGAATTTTGGCCCACTCATCTTTGCAGAATTGCTCTAATTCAGTTCCATTAGAGGGTTTTCGAGCATGAACGGCCTTTTTAAGGTCCCACCGCAGCATCTCAATAGGATTCAGGTCAGGACTTTGACCAGGCCACTCCAAAGTCTTCATTTTGTTTTTCTTTAGTCATTCAGAGGTGGACTTGCTGGTGTGTGTCTGGATCATTGTCCTGCTGCAGAACCCAACTTCGTTTCAACTTGAGTTCACAGACAGATGGTCGGACATTCTGATTCAGGATCTTTTAGTAAACAGCAGAATTCATAGTTCCATTTATCACAGCAAGTCTTCCAGATCCTGATGCAGAAAAACAGCCCCAGACCATCACACTACCACCACCATACTTTACTGTTGGTATAATATTCTTTTTCTGAAATGCATGTAATGGGACACACACCTTCCAAAGAGTTCAACTTTTGTCTCATTGGTCCACAGAATGTCTTGGGGATCAGGATGTGTTTTGGAAAAACTGAGACAAGCTTTAATGTTCTTTTTGTTCAGCAGTGATTTTCCTCTTGAAACTCTGCCATGCAGGCCATATTTGCCCAGTCTCTTTCTGAAGGTGGAGGCATGAACCCTGACCTTAACTGAGGCAAGTGAGGCCTGCAGTTCTTTGGACGTTGTTGTGGGGTCTTTTGTGACCTCTTGGATGAGTCGTCACTGTGCTCTTGTGGTAATTTTGGGCGGCCAGCCACTCCTAGAAAGGTTTGCCACTGTCCCATGTCTTCGCCATTTGTGGTTTCCTGGATTACCAAAGCTTCGGAAATAGCTTTATAACCCTTTCCAGACTGATAAATCTCAATTACTTTCTTCAAACACTTTTTCACACCACTGTAGTTATCTGTGTTATAATGCTAAGCTAACAGGCTTGTTTTGTCCCTCGTGCAAATAAAAGAAAGGCACAAATACCTATTTTACGAGATATGTCCCTCATGTAGGTGTCACAGCATTAACATAAATTATTTTCCTTTCACAGCAGCAGTGCGTTTTGGACATACAGTCATCAGTACCCGTTTTACACACTAAAACTGCTTAACCTTTCGTTTAGGCTTCCAGGCCTCGTTTTAACATTGCCTTCCACAAGCCTCTGACATTTCCTCTGATGCCACTAGAATTTTAGCCCCTGAATGCGACATGTGCTGCCCGGGGTGCGAGGGTTGGGGAGGTGTGGTAAGCCTTGTGTCATATACTGCTGATTAGAAATATAAGGCTTTAGCACCAGCATAAAAAAATGTATAGGATACAACAAAATGCTTTGTACACAAAAAGTAGGCAATCTATTGAGTAGATGCGCGACTGTTTGCAGTTGTAAAACAAATCAATTATTTAATACGAGCTCAAGTATTTTAAATAAGTCCTTCCAGTCACACGACCTACTCTGACAAGGTGACTAAATACATGTGTCTACTGACCCAACTGAGGCCCGCTTTTTAAACTGTAGATGTACCAAAGAGCTTTAATGCAGGTGGAGACTTAATAAGTTTAACTAAATAAGCAGCCAATTACGCAGCCTATGCAGTTTGTTCTTTAAACTGTTGTACAGCAAGATCTTCAACTACCACAAATCCACTTCTAAACTATGGGGTGTGGTAATTCAGTGGTTAGGGTATTGGGCTATCAATCTAAAGGTTCAAATGTGAGTTCAAATCCCAGTTTCACTAAAGTTCCATTAGCAAAGCCTTAACTTTCTTTGCTCCAGGGGGACTGTATGGCCAACCTGTGTTCTGACCACAAACAAGTAGGGATATTTTTAAGTCGCTTTGGCTAAAAGGGGTGTCCATCCAGGAGGGAATATTTCAGGTGTTGGGCAGACAGGTCATGCCCAGGACAGGGTGCCAATCCATTGCTGGGTTACACACACACACACACTATATATATAGAAGCAATTAAGATAGTGGCAATTTAAGCAATTTTCAGACACACTGTGGTCAGTGTGAGAACGTAGAGGTGAAGACAGAAATGCACTGCCCGGATGAAAAAATAATTGAAAAATTTTACACACAAATATGAACGATTTAATCCCAAATTGTCATACACTATCCAAACTAAAACAACTACAAATTATACAGGGTGAGGAACCCATGGCACCCCTCACTGCTCAGTACGAATCAGCGCTTCACCTCCGGAGAGACAGGTTTACACATACATACTGTATATATCAAAGACCTGTATGTATATAACGCATGTTTGTTCGTAAATGTAATTTTATAAAGGTTAAACGTATTTAATAACACAATTTGTATTCTTATTTTTTAACTTTTATTTTACTGTAATTTATTGTGTTGCGTTTATTGTAATGTATTTTGTAGTGTTGTAATGCTTTAGCAATATTGTTTTACATACAGTAATGCCAATTAAGCTTAGCTTTGCTTGAATAGTGGTAATTTAATTTAGTTTTCAATTTACCTCTAATCCATGCTTTTGGACTGTGGGAGGAAAATGGAGAACCCGGAGGAAACCCACGCAGACACGGGGAGAACATGGTAGCTGAGTTTTTATTTAATGCTTTTTTATATTTATTATTAAAGTGATTTACATATTAAGATAATCCTAAATAATAATGTTTGCATTTTAAAAGAAAGTCTGAAAATCTGAATGGGTATGTTATTAATAGTTTATCATTTCCCCATTTTTGATAATCTGCTGTAAAATGAGATTAGCACCGATTCAGTGGTGGCATTTTTTCCATGCATGTTAAAGCAAGAAATGTGGGGGGGGGGAATAGTAATTAAAATGACACAAAATGTCAAGCAGATATAGAGTGTCCCCATTCATTCCACCTATTCTCTCCCGTCGTTTCGTCCTCGATGGCCCCTGACACCGGGTTTGAGTGCGCCGTCATCTTCGCTCACTAACGCACAGAGATATTCATGATTTATGTTAAACATGAGCTTCTCATACTAAGTGATTAACAGAGGAAGAGATATTCACCGCTGCAATAGGAGGAAATAAAACAGACATTTTGTGGCTCTTTTTGAAAAAAATAATTTATAATGTTACGTTTCATTGTTATTTATTGCTTATTTTTTCTACCTGCTTTAATTATCTGTTTTGAGGTTTTACCAGCAACTCATCCACAACACTGCCAGAGCACTACAGCCATGACATTTAATCTTCCTTCACGAAGGGTCTAAAAAACTTTAATGCAAGAACATATTCAGATGAGATTTTGTGACATGAAACAATTTATTTTGATTATAAAGTTAAAGTGATCTATTTTGCATAGAGTACTAACCCACAGAGGAATTTGTTCTCCAGATTCGAAGTGAGCACACATGCCCGGATTGGTGGTCAGCCCTACACCGTGCCGGGGAGCAATTGGATATAGGTGCCTTGCCCAAAGGCATTTTAGCATAGTACTGGGTGGGACCTGGAATCAAACAGGGGACCTTCAGGTTGCAAGGTTAAATTCTACTAATTCTAAAAATATACATGAAAGGAGCATAGCCACGCTGGGTGGGGAGGTTCGTGAGTCTAGCCGATGCCCATGCACGTTAATTACCTTTATTCAATGCCATCACTGGCTGCGCCACCTTCCCCCCAAGTCCCCCCCCCCACGTCACTCTGCTCCCATCACAATACACAATCTTTGTTTTGCTTAAGCTTCTTCCAGCATCAGGGTCTGAGGTAATAGATGCACTTTTACATAAACTGACCAGGATTTCCACAATCAAACTCTGAAATCTTGTTGAAAGCATTTTCAGAAAAGTAAACAGTGATCTATTTGCCTACTGTACTTACACACAGAGGAACTTGCCCTCCACATTTAACCCATCTGTGCAGTGACACACAGAGTGAAGTGAGCACACGTGCACAGCACAGCCTCATATACAATGCCCAGGGAGCAATTGTTGTTAGGTGCTTGCTCAAAGGTACTTTAGCCATAGTACTTGGTGGGACCATCGAACCAGGGACCTTCAGGTCACAAGGCTGCTTCCTTAACCACAAGCCTACAACTTCCACTATTGCAGCTGTAAAGAAAGGACCATCTTAAAACCAAAATAATCCTACATTTCACCATGTGTCCCAAAACACACACATGCACACACACACATCATGCTTTGTACATGCTTCATATAAACATACAAAACACTTACATAGCTGCATTTAGAATCAATTAGCCTGGATTCGAAAATCTGTGAATGCAGTTCGTAAAAGAACCATCATAGAACTACCCACAAATTACCTGTGTGTTTTGTGGACATTCCACACTTTTATTGGTGCAAATTCCAAACTCAGAATACAACCCTAAAGTGCAATGGCATGGTAACCAGAGACTTAACCTTAGCCTAACCCTTAAACTAGACTATAAACCAAACTCTTAACCATCTCCATGCTCTTTTACGACTATGACATCATCACAGAGCGATATTTAAAATACTTTTTATGGTTGTTACGAGGGTCAGCAATATCCTAAAAGCAGACTGGGTTTATACAATGTACCTTTGTATTGTGTGTGTGTGTGTGTGTGTGTGTGTGAGAGAGAGAGAGAGAGAGAGAGAGAGAGAGAGAGAGAGAGAGAGATAGATAGATAGAAA
>JAOUQT010315479.1:0-25491 GCA_025769995.1 Xyliphius kryptos | reverse complement strand
CATTTTAACAATAAGAGACAAAATTTCAAAAAGGCAATCTAGAAAATTAGGGAAATAAGACTACACGAGAGGAGCTGGTTAATGATCTTAAGGCAGCGGAGACCACAGCCTCCGACAAAAACAACAACAACAAAAAAAAAAACATAGGCAATACTCTGAGATTTAATGGTTTGAAATCCTGCAGCGCACGCAAGGTTCTTCTGCTCATGTCCAGGCCTGCTTCAAGTTTGCCAATGAACATATTAAACACGCCGAGAGAGACTAGGAGAAGGTGCTGTGATCAGATGAGACCAAAATTGAGCTCTTTTGGCTTCAACTCAACCCGATGTGTTGAGTTGACTACAAAACTACAGACTATGACCCTTAGAACACCATCCCCACCGTTAAGAATGGTGGTGCAAGTTTTATGTTTTGGGTGTGTTTTTCTTCAAAGGACACAGGCCAACTTTACCGCATCGACCATAAGATGATCGAGGCCATCTATCGCAAAATCCTGGGTGACAACCTCCTTTCCTTCAGCAGGGCACTGAAAAAAGGTTGTGGATGGGTTTTTCAGCATGACAACGGCCCAAAATGTTTAACAAAAGAACACAAAGGAGTGGCTCCATAAGAAGCATATCAAGTTCATGGAATGGCCTAGGTCTTCTGGTCTCAATCCCATAGACAATCTATGGAAAGACGCATGCCAAATGCATGCCTACAAACTTTAAGAATTTGGAGATCAGCAGAGAGGAGTGGACCACAATCAGGTGAATAACACACTGAACTATCTTCTAGGTGTAATTCTGACCTGTTCAAGCGGTTCAGATTTTTCATCAGATTTTAAGAGCAGTACTGAACATACCTGATTCCATTTACTGAACTCGATCTTGGGCCAATGGAGTCACTACATTATGATTTACGGTTAAAGACAATAATATGCTTGTGAAGTCCAGAGGTTCTACAGTGATTGTTAAGAACAGTATTTTACATTGAGTAGCTGTATGACCGTCAGAAGACAGTGACAATTCAGTGCTTAAGGTAAATGAATGTGACAAGCTGTTTAATAAGTTTTAATACAAAGCCAAGCTGCAACCACATTCTCAAAAATGTACACATTTAAATGATGTGATTAAAAAATTAAGTCAAGACCACACCTCTCTCTCTCTCTCTCGCTCGCTCTTTAAATATTTACATGTAGACATGAAGCAGATACTTTTACTCATAGTGCAGTATGTTCAAGTGAGAGAACAACTTAACTGGGCAGTTATAGGCATGTGGTTGAGGAACAAGCATTGTGACCTGAAGGTCCCCGGTTTACGTCACCTCGCCACCACAAGTACTATGGCTGAAGTGCCCTAAGAAACGGCACCCAACTCAATTGCTGCCCACTGATCCAGGCAGGTGTGCTCACTTTACCCAGTGTGTGTGTGTGTGTGTGTGTGTGTGTATATGTGTTTAACAGATGGGTTAAATGTGAGGATAAAATATTTGCTGAAATGGTTTCAATACTTCAATTTTTCCCCACCATTTTATTTTTTTGTGGATTGCCTTGTAGCTGTCAATCTGAAGGTCGTGGGCTTAAAGGTAGTGAGCTTGTATTATGTGTGTGTGGTGGGACTAATTAAAACTTTTCCTATACCTCGGCCCCTTTGCTTCTTCTCTTTCTGCTCAGACAGTTTGTCCAGTGGAAGGTTGTTGAGGTCGAGGTTGTAAACACAACGAGCCAGCACAACAGTCAGAGAGTCCATGATGCTGGCCCACTCGATCACCAGCTCCTCCCAGTGGTTAAGCGAGGACAGGACTGCGAGAAGATCATCCCACAGCTCACGAGAAATGAACACGCACAGATTGGCCCGGACCCATGCAACAATAATGGTCTAAGAAAAAAATAAAAGAAATGAGTAAATGTCACAGCTGAAACTATCCTGACTGTTTCATGTTTTATTGGCCTATTAAACACCAGACGGCCATCATTAAACCACAGGATGCAAAAAAGAAGAATTTCTGACTCACTCTGAAAAGGACACTGGCCAGATTTTGGGAAAAAACATCTTTTCTTTGTATATCCTCAGACCTCTTCATTACCGCCTCGGTGATTCTCAGCAACACCTGTAGCATTTGCTCCCTATAAAAAATTCACCATATGGGCTTATGAGTTTCATATGTTGCTTAGAGAAATCGCAGCAATAAAAAAAATGATTTAAATGACAAGATGTATCAAAATGAAAACACAAATCCCTCTTATGTCATTGTTTGTATGAAAAACGTGTTTATTCTGTGTTTCTGGTTCAAAAAAGACATTTAGTCAATTCTAAATCATATACCATAATCAACCATTATTATACATTTCCTATAACCTTCCACATCGTATACGAAACAATGTATTAAACCAATAAGGCCTCATAGGGCATGCATTAATGTAAATAAACCACAGGAAAGAGACGTTGTAAGGGATGACAAGAGTGGCGTACAGTTACACCTCTTTCCCGTGATTTATTCACAATAATGCATAACCTCAAGAGCCTTATTGTTTTCATTAAACGGTTTCCAAAACATTACAATAAAAGAAAAGTTTAATTCCTAAATGCATCAACTGAAAGCAAAATCGCTAATAAACGTGTGTCCCGCGACATAATCCAGTCCATTTTTAAAATGAACCCTGGCCACAAGTACAAGATTTCTGGTTTCTTTAACAATCAAATACTGCCATCTAGCGGCCAAATTACAGAACGCAGTTTATGAAAAACTACAGGAAAACAATATCGTTTTCATTGCGCATTTATACAAATGTGTAAAGCGGTCAGAGGTGTGAGTTATTGTGAATAATGTCACGCTAGACATGCGGCTCGGCCAACTAAAGACCGGAACTACCTGTTTTATAATGAACCATACAGTACATTCACTGTGGTGCTACACTAATACAAATGCAGTATATCCAAATTCAAAAAGAAGCTTCTGTACCAGGTCTGCTGGGTCATGTTTTGCTCCATAATCATATGACGGTAGATGCTGAGCACAGCTCTGCACACCTCCACCTGGTTTTCCAGCAATTTGGGAACATCATGACATGGCTCCAGCAGAAACACATTAGCAGAGTTTGTCAGAAAGACCTGTGGAATGAAAATGCACTATTGTAATGTTTAAAACAACATGCAGATGACATGTACAAAAGGTCTGTTTAACCAACTACCAGTGAGTAGCAAATCTTCTTTGCAAATACAGCTAGATAATGTTAACAACTGAAAATTTATGAGAACCAGTGTGATTAATACTTGTAAGGTTGGCTGGACCCCAGCCTTCACATCGTGGTTCAGTACTTCAGTCAAACAGCCTCTGCTGATGGCACTACTAAAGGAGTAAGTTCTTCCCCAACTGGACGACCTCTTGTGTCCACGAGTCTCCTAAAATGGACCAACGAAACATAATGAAATTAAATGCCATATGTACATATAATTCTTAAGACATTGGTTCTTTTGTAGCATTTCAAATTATCCACTGGACTTGCATTGTGAGACATCATATAGATTGGAACTTGTATCCCTCATACAGCAATTACAAAGTGCTCTCAAGTTGGTCCTCAGCATTACATTTACTGCAAACCTCATATTCACACCTGAATATTTTGATCATTTGATAAATACGTTTTGTGTTTTATGATCTTGTGCATTACCGGCGAGTGCATACTGTCAATATCAACAGTTTGTGGTGGCTCCTCTGTTTCCTCATCCCGTTGGGTTTTGACAGGATCGGTCATGAAGCTGGGCCTATCCTGTAGAATCCATTTCCTGTACACTTTAATCACCTTGCGGGTGGCGGATGCTTCACAGGACGGCAACAGGAAGGCCTGAGAGACAAAAATACAGATTACGCAAAATGTGCTGACAACTAAAGAATCACTCTATACTAGCTATACAATGACCCTTACCCATGGATCACCACTGTACTGTACAAAATAAGTAACTTGTATTAAATGTAGTGTAGCAGCCAAGAAAATAACTATTGATGTAAAATATAATGACCAATAAATTTATTGCCCCCCCCCCCCTTTTTTTATATGATACATTTTTTCTGCCCAAAAAATTTAAATAATTCTAACAAACCTTTGACAGTTATTTTAACAAACAGTCTATACAGGAAATGGCCTATAGGAGCCGAAGCTAACTTGAGTACCCTTCATAAAAGCACGACTTAGAGCTTTGCACTTTGCTAGGACTTGAGAAAAAAGGCTACTCTACACTTATTGACTAAAAATAAGTATCCTAGACTGAGGTGTCTTAAGTTGCTTTGGGTAAAAAGTAAAACCCCCGATTGTAATGATAACCCATGAGGCCATGGACCCAGCATGTGAATAGGAAACTGTAGTGTTTCCAGAATGATATGAGGTTTGTTTAGCAGGCATTCCATCGAACCTGTTCATACTGTGCAGTCATTCTAAAGAGTTTGGCCTCTTCCAAAAAGACACTATGGAGGAGAATTGTCATTAAAAATTGTGCTGTTGATAGCTGGAACTTCAGACCAAGTAGCGCAACACTTGTCTGTTTACTTTGTCCTTCCAGGAAAAACCTAGTTTTATTTTAAATGGGACAGATTATTTTTACTTTGATTTTCACAAAACAATTTAACATTTTGTGTTAAAGAAAGTTATTTTATTAATTATTGTAAAATATTGAGAATAATTATATAATCAGGATTATTTCTTAGACAATAATTAGACCATCAAAATCTGTAATGGTCTCTTCCAAAGTCTCCGAAGCAGCAAATTATGGTAAGACAAAGGGACATAGCACTAGAGCAAACAGACTGCCAGATTAAAACAATACCAACTCATGCAACACAGTGGTCAGCAAACCGAGAACAAAAAGCTTAATACACTCCTGGTAGGAGGAACAGTCATCATGAGTTCAGGGTTTTTTCCGTTCAGACCCTAAATACTAAACCTTAACGTCTGGAAGGTCATACTGTGGAACAAATAAAACCCACACTTAAAAATACAGAATCATAGCCCAATCTGCAAGAAATATGGTGTTTAAGGCCTGCAGAATATTTCTGCAAGTCCATGCTTTATTGGATCCCAGCAGTCCAGTGCTTCCAACCAACGTTAAAACGGGTAGATCAGTCTTACTACGTCTACAGTGTATATTAGTAGAAATGTTCAAGCCACTGGTCGAACAATAGGTTTAAACAGAATAATGTGAATTTCATTCATTTATTTATTATCTTTCGCCTGGGTCACTGGGGGGTTTCCCATGGCCATCCAGAGAAAAAAATTTAGGGTGCTGGACATACATACCCAGGAGAGGTCACCAATCTATCGCTGGGCACACATTATATGAGGCAATATAGAGCATTTAATTTACTTTGAATCCTTTTTTAACCTTGAATGTTTTTGGACTGTGGGAGGAAATTGAAGAACCGAGAGGAAATCCACATGAACACGGGGAGAACATGGGTATTTGAACTGGGAATCCCCAGCACTGAGAGGTGAACTACTCAGCCACTGTGCCATCTGATAATGTGAATTTGAACATTCTAAAGTTGGTTCCCAACAAAGCACCCATAGTACAAAAGGTGGGTAGAAAAAGTAATTCATAAATAACACACAGAACCAATCACTTACGTTCACACAAAGTGGCAATTAAGTATATTGTCCTGATTAAGAGTATAAAAAGAAATCTGATCTCTTGGCATAAACTTGGGAGAACAGACAAATTTCAGGTCATCAGGTCACCCAATTGAATAATAACCCAATTGGTTATTTACTAATCATTTGAAGGCTAAACCAAGATCAAGACTAATTAATAAACCAAGAATATTTTGTCTATGAACAGCATGGCATTTAACATGAACTCAATGCCCAAACCACTAGATGGCGGCATTGCGACATAAAACGCTAAAGCATGACATGTATGACGGGATGAATTGCATGGACTGGAGCTGAAGCGTATGGTGAATGCTGACCTGGTGGAAGACCTCATTGACAAAGTTGACATTTTCTCGCGTGGAGAGGAGGATGCAGTGCACCATGTCATAAACAGAGCGGTGTTCCTCCTCAATGCTACACATGCTGGAGTTGCTGCCTCTCCGGTCGGACAGAGTGCTGCTGTTCGAGTGGTTTTTCTCCTGCTCTATCGGGCCATTGGGCTCTGACTCGCTACTCTTCTCCTGATTGCTACTGCCTGCAGTAACACTCTGTTATAAAACACACACACACACACACACACACACACACATGTACAATCTGCAGCACACAGTCTTTAGCAAAATGATTACAATATTTAAAGACTTTCAATGAGTTAAACAGAAATAAAAACTTGATCCACAATTTAAGGTGCAATTTAGTTTTATAGCCATGTAAATGTTGCTATCTAGAAGCCATACTTGCCAAGTTTACTTGCTAAACTTATCTTTGTGTAAATTGCCGATCATTAAATCTGATTGGCTGAGCCTGTAGTCTAGCCATGACATTCTTAGACGATAATGTACACCTCTGACCGCTTCACATTTGTATCAAAGCATGATATACATTCTTTAGAATATTGTACCATAAATAAAAATATAAATATCGCAGATACCCAATGAGTAGTAAGCCGGAATCCCGGTGCTCAGCAATAATCATTCTCTTGAAAATACAGTCTAGATTACGTGGAGGTTGTGCATCATTATGAATAAATCACAGCAAAGAAGTGTAACTGTACTCTGCTTTTCTTCCTGCCCAGTAACACCTGTTTTGCGTGATTTATTCACAATAATGCATGCTCTCTTGTCCTTACTGCTTTATTAAAGCATCATTTCTATGCTCTGAGAGGCACAACAGAAGACCTTACCTCATCATTTAGAAATAAACATTATAAAAGCAGCACAAAATTAAATTAAATTTGGTCATGCTCAATGGCTGTTAAATACACCAGCACTAGCCAATCACTGAGGTCTGTCATCTTCTGAATAAAGAAGTCAGAAACGGTGCTTTCCTTTAAACGAGAGGTGAGCTACTGTAATTACATTGAAGCACCACTCTGATAACAGCAAGGGTCACCAACATCGCCCAGATGCATAGCCCACGAGTTTGTACTAAAAATAGCTTACCCTAGTGACACTTTTTTTTACCGGTGGGCTTTTTTTTACCAAATGGTGATTAATGATTTCTTCACAAAACAAGAAGTTCTGACGCTACGGCCCCTTAAGACACCTTATGAGAGGAGTTGACATTTATAATGCAGATATTTTTTGCAGAATAAAAAAGCTAATTTTAGTGACTACTGACAAGGCTCCTGCTACGATCAGCGGACATACAGGATTCATCGCACACTGTAACGGTAATGCAGAGTTCCCAAACTTCATGCATTATCACTGGATCATTGTGTAAAAGGTACAAAATGAATGGGCTTTGGGCACGTGATGATTCGCTCCAGAGCTAAACAGCACAGAACATTAAAGGTGTTATTAGATCAGCTGTCAGCTAATCAGTTTCCTAAATTGCTAAATCATCCTTGATAATTATTGTGAGAAATCATAAACATGATCAGTGTCTTCACAAATTAATATCATTAAGTATTAATAATAACATAATTAAAATGTATATTAAACAAATTTGTTATTTCAGAAGTGTGCATAACATGGTAGCCCTGTGTCAAAAAGGTTGCTCCCCCCTGGATAACAGTAACACATCCACTTCAGTGGATTATTGTTTAATTAAAGCTTATGTTTTTACCAACTTAAAGATAAAAATAAGCTTAGCAAAAATAGTCATCAGGCTTATTAAACATCATACTCCGATAATACATCTACTTTTATGTTCAGATGTACATCGGTTTGATAGTTTAACATTGCTACCACGGAATTTGAGTCTTACCTGGATGATCTTCGGAAGCACTTCTCCACCATTCTTAGTGCTGGTCGTAAATGAACTTATGTACTTCTTCTCCAGGAAGAAGTTGACCAGCCAGGTGATGAAGGCCACGCGGGGGGCCAGGTACTGGTCACGTGTGCAGAACGTGCTCTCGTTGTTTCGTGACACAGGTACATACAGAGGTTTGGGTCTGTGGTGAGGCAAGTCTGACACAGAGGGAGATTGGACTGAGTGGGCACGATATTGGAAAGGACAACAACATGATCAAGGGAAACACGGATTAAAAAGAAAACAAAGACACCCTGAATAAATAAATGAAAGCTAATAAGACATTTATTCTAAGCTAAAAGGAAAGTGCACATGAGTCAGAGCAAGAGGTAAAGAGTTTCATAATAAATAGATGAAGGAGGGGAAAAAAAATAATAAAATAATTTTAAAAAAATCCCTTAATGTTACAAAACACACAGTAACACATCATGCGGTCCTCCTCTGTTCTTAATCAGAGAGCAAACGGACGACAAAAGATTATTCCCTCATACAGAATACCAAATGAAATCCTCCTGATTTTAGGTCCCTACTGGTTCCACTGGTTTAATAGATGGAATTTGGGTCATTATGCAAAAAGACTACATGCAGAGATAAAGAAATATCTAACCATTATCTATTTTAACCAGCAGTCAGGTTTGGATTTAATATCCAGTTGCACTTAATTACCATAATTAGCCATGTCACTACTTGGACATTAAAAGCATTAAAAACTAGAGCTCTTTCTGTGTGAATTTAGCGTGTTCTCTTCATGTCTTTGTAGGTTTTCTCCTACAATCTGGCACCAATACGATCTATGTTTAACATTTTTTAGTTAGAAGAAAAATCTTTGACCACAGGACTCAACTAATTTCTACATCAACCACAGCAATAAGCTACACTATAAATTGGGTTATTCCAGTCCTTAAATCTGATTAGCTAAGCCGTTTTTCCAGCCATGACATTATTGACAGTAACACACACTTCTGACCACTTCACATTGGTACAAAATCATATACAAAAAATCATTTTTAATCATGTACCATTAAAGGAAATATAAATGACTATAGAGAGCAAGCCATTTTCAGATGAGCACTAAGCCAATATAAAATAAATAATAATATGATTTAATTTGTTTAAATTTGTTAAAGCTTAAAATCACGAACAGATACAACAATCCCAAACAGCACAATGTTAAACTTACCTAATAAAGGCTTATAGAGGTTGGTGAGCTTGGTGAAGGACGGAAAGAGATGAGGAAGGTAGTACTTCTTAAAAAGAGTAAATAGAAACCTGAAGCCCGTGTCCTGCTTCTCTTTTCTGAGCCATTCCAAGCTGTTTGCCTACAAATAACCATAGATATATTTTGGTAACCATTCATTTTTTAACCAACAAGCAATTGGCAGGTACAGGATATCTATCATTTAAAAGACGTTTGTTTCTGCCCGTTTCTGCAGATTCACGCTTTATGACAGCAGCAAAATCAGACCTTTCTTAATGGAACAAGCTACTCAGCTGCTGGTATTGTAATGCTTTGCTTGCAGGTCTTTCAGCTTCTTCAAACCGGCCTCTACATCTGGTTCAATACGCTGCAGCCCAACCTCTGTTCAACCAGCCCAAGCAAACCCATGTCACTCCACTAATCATCGCTCTCCATTGTCTCTCTGTAGCTGCTTGCATTCAGTAAAAGGCACTGGCTATGGCCAACAGGAAATTCTCTGGATCTACACCCTCTTACCTTCAATCCATCATTCCAAAATACACTCGGACTTGTTCACTGCGCTCTAGTGATGAATGTAGCCAGGTGATTTCAACTCACCGTGGTGCTAATTCTGACACCATATGGTTCACCACTGCTAAATGGTGGGGAAAACGTCCCTATAGTGTCTGTAAGAAAAATCTTCCCAAAAAAATAAATAAATAAAAAAATGCAGACAGCTTGGATAGCTGTTCTTTCCCTAACTTTGGATAAAAGTGTCTGCTAATTGTGTAAATGTTTTTTTTTTTTCCAAAACATATAAACTGTACAGGTATTAAAATAAACAATAATTTTTAAAAAAGTACCCGACTCAAGAATTTGGCCTACGTTGGTCCATAACCTTACCTGGACCACCATAAACTTCAGCACACTTTGAAGGAAGTAGCAGGTCTGGTCATCTGCTACCTTCTCTCCAACAACAGCTGGGACCAGCGGGGTTATCTCCTCAGGTATGATCTTGGCTACATCATCCCAAAGTGAAGAAAAGATGGCAAGTAAAGAGAGGGCAGAGAATACAGATATTTGGTGAGCGGCGGCAGAATCATTTCAGCTCTTTGTAGAATAAATTTAAAATCTAGTGACCGGTTACAGTTTCGTGCTGAATATGAAAACTTTCTTCACAGATGGATATGAGGTCAAATCTGACCTTTCAATAGAGGCTAGACAGAAGAGACAAATCGGTCGTATTACTTCATTTATTTACATTTATTTCGGTCTCACAGTCTGATTGAAAAAGCCATTCAAAATCTGGCTCCAGGTTTATTCCCACATTTATTCAGACATTCAACTTTGATTGAATTATTGCTTTTGAAAATGAATAAAAATGACTACTGGTAGAACAGGTTTTCAAAAGTCATCCGTTTGCCTATTTCATACTTTGTAGTGTCACCTTTTCCTTTCATGACAGCCACCACTCTGTTTGGACTTGTCCTTACTAGTTTTGCACAATCTGACTGGGAAATAGTTGCTCATGTTTTTCTGACAGAATTGCTCATGTTCAGTGAAATGCCATGGTGAGCAGCAATGTACTGCTTTATTCAAGTACAGACATGTCCAGAAATTAATATGACTAATCAGTGACACTCAGCCTCCTATCGTTAGGCATTCGAGGTGTCTGGTGTCTTCGCAGTGTTAAAGGTTGTTGCCATGTTGTAGATTGATTTGTCCACGGTCAGCTGTCTATCAATAGGAAAAATATGAAATACTTTTGTTATTTGATATTTTTGAAATATCAAATACTCTACTTGGAATGTATTTGGTAGACATGATTATGAATTTTAATATTGTTGATAGTTGATAAATGGGGAAAAATAGAAAATAAATTAAATACTATATTACAGTTGTCAAGACTATACATATCTGTCGTTTGGGTTCTTAACAGCTTCATTGTGATGCATTACACACTTCTGAAATTCGGAGGTAATGTAACTAAAGGAGGGTTTATTGCAGCGGTGTTGCTGTAGTTTTATTTAAACCCCTCAATGACACTGCTGGAATAAGAATAATGCACCAACCAAATAATATCTGCTCTGTTGGGCTACTACTGGGGTCCTGACCATTACAAACAGAGTAAAGGGGAACAACACAGTATGTACTGTAGTCCACAAACAGATGGACTACAATCTGTATTTGTACAACTATGAAGTCCATCTTTACAGTAGGTGAAACTGATATGATGGACAATAATTGCAGCAAAAAGGAGGTGTGTCCAAACTTTTGACTTGTACTACGTGTATGAATAAACAAAACAGAGATCACAATCCAGGGTTCCTCAACCATCATCAGAGTCTGACCTCATAAATGTCCATTTGGGTGAATGGGTAAACAAATTTCCAAAACTCACTCCAAAATCTTGTAGAAAGTCTTCCCAGATACATAAAAGCTGTTATAGCTGCAAAAGAGGGACTGACCTAAAATGGGATGTCATGTCTACTGTAAAAGTACTTTTGTTGATGTCATTGGCATGTTGGAGGAAATCTATGCCCCAAATTGAAGTTCAAATAGACATGGAGAGAACATGCAAACTTCACACAATAAAAACCTTAATAGGTAAATCGACCCCAGGACCTTCTTACCGTGAAGACACAGCACTATACGCACAACACAACGCATTTATAGTTTCTGTTTCTGTATGACTGTATTAATATAATCAGACAAAGAAAACAAAGCCGGTCATTTCAGAACATAAAAGCTACATTTTCCTGGTCTAATTAAAATGTTAAAGAAGTCCACACGCTGCAGACTTTAGCTCACTTAACAGCTGAGAATAAGGGATTAATTTGCAAGTACGAGAGCTTTGTAGCCTTGAATTTGTGATAGGAACCTAATTGAGAACTATGTAAATGTGATAGCTGAATTAAAGCGCTTGTCTCAACTTAATTATCACCGAACACAGCAGGGGAGAAATCGGTTTTAAACTAAGCTACTCGGAGCAAATCTTTTTTCTCTTACCGTCAGGGGGATGCGAGAAGGGACTGTAGATGATGGTGTCTAACGTGCAAGGGCCTCTGGAAGAGGGGACAGCAGGGAACCCGGGTACCAGGCAGGCAAAAACAAGCAACTGCTCTTCAGCACAGTTAGTTTGCAAAGACTGCAGCCAGAGCAGGAACAGCCGCATGCCCTCACAGCGAATCTACACAAATGCATATGCACAAGTACAAAATTCAGCACAGTGACCGACAAATGATTTCAGTCTTTACATCAGCAAAATGTAAATAAATAAAATGTGTAGTATTTGGAATAAAAAAGACAAACTATTGCCTGCTTACCTTGACAGAATTGCCAGTGTGCAAAAGCTTTTTAAGTATAGAACCTAAAAGATCAAGAACATATATAAAAAAAATATACAATCATAAATATGTAATTGCCAAAACACAATTATTGATTTAAATGACTATTTACACACACGGCTTATAACTTTACCTATACTGTGAAACTGCCATCGACTGTTGATTTTCTCTGGAAGTAGCTGAAGAATTTTCTGCAAGAAACAGAATAGAATACGGTTACTTCCTGACAACAAAATTATCAACAGGTATATCTTTTCTATAACCCTCACCATCAATTAAGTGTCTTACACTGTAATCTAGAAACCATGGGGTTAAATCCTACAGTTAAAACATACATGTGAAGAACAAGTCCGACAAAAAGAGATCTACATCTCAACATCTACATAAAGATAGTTCTCTCAATGAAATCTCTGATGCAGAAGAAAACGTTTAAAAAGCATTTATTAACTTGCAACATTATGATCTGATTGTGTGCTCCTTTGTGTGTGTGTGTGTGTGTGTGTGTGTGTGTATATATATATATATATATATATATTACTACATGTCTGAAAACATCAAGGCAATTTATTTTAAAGAACAGTTTCTGTAAGATATAAAACATTGTTCTATTTGGATTTGGTTCACCGTGTAGCGCGAAAGGATTTGCTGCCTGAACAGTTCTGTACTGAATATCAAATAATTAACACCTGACAATGAATGTGTCAACTTGGCTGATTCCATCAATTACATAAATACAACAATTTACATACCAAGTGTTAGCATGTTGCAAAAACAAAAGCATTTCATTAAAACATGATCTGGGTCAAAAATTGCTTTGTACCACACTTCACATTACAACCATTAAAAAAACAGTAGGTGAAAATGACCACAGCAAAATACACTGTGTAAAAAAATCAGCACAATTCAATGCTTTGAATCGCCAGCTGTATAATCGATTTAAATCAATTAATATTAACACCACTGTATACTACCCATTATGGTAAAACAAAATGATAGGAATAAATACTTTTCAGATGGGGAAATGTTTTTAAACTGTAAGGTGTAAAAGAAGGAACCACCTTAAAATGGGATGTCATAAAAGCCTCCTGAAGGTGTAATGAATAGCTGCTCCAATGCTTTTGCTCATATTTTTACAGCACTTTTGCTGACTAATGGTAGAGGAAGTCCAAAATTATGGCCTACTATTAACCAGACTACAGTACAGCAAATTAAAAAAAACATACAACATTTAGACCAAACCAAAATTTTAAATTTTTTTCAAATTGTCATGAAAATTCGTTTGACCCTCATTAAATTTTTATAATAAAGAGAAATATCAATTAGCAGCCCAACTACATTCAGCACTTCCATTATTCAACTGGATGACAGCATTCTGCCCCTTTCACACTTCATCATTAGAAAATATTCAAAGCCCCCACAGGACGTACATGAGCTGCCTGGAAAAAAGCTATTTTCTGGCAACAGAACGTTGGCTGCTACACCGAACCAATCAGCTTATTAAATAAAAATATGGGTGGAAGCCAAAGTCTGTCATCATATTAGGACAATGCTGCTGTTTTTTTTTAAAAATTGCAGGTGTGGATGAACTGTTGACACATCAAAAATAGTTTAATACAACAGTATACTTCTATTTCTTTTTAAAATTCCCCCAAGTAATTAATATCACTTACATGGTGTCAATATTTGTATTGAGAAAATATTATGAGAGAATGTGAGCAGATATGTCTAGTACAAATGGATTAACTACTGCTTAGTCCATATAATCAGTAGCAACATCTGACAGATGTCAATCAGCAGGTCAGCACTGAATCCTCCGCACGTCAAACTAATTTACTGCCTGTTCAGATGGAAGGCGTGCTGACACATGAGCCATGGCGCATAGGAACATCTTGCTGTTGATCCTTTCTGTGTGCTATTGTGTTTGGAGGACAGCTCAGGATTAGCACCTGTCCTTGCCTTTAAGTAGGAGACGCATTATTGGAGGTGATAGACGTCAAGGGGGTTCGGTTAAAGCCCGTACCTTAGGAGTCCGCACTGCAAGACCAATGTTTCAGGAATGCATTCAATGCTTTCACGGTGCTGGAAGAAAGGGATCCCCAATGGAGCAGTGGTGACTGCTGGGAAAGTGGATACGAGTTCGGCATACAAAGAGCCCAGAGTGGTTTCCGGTTCCCAGAGCCGACGCTAATCTGCTACCGCTCTCCAGGCATAAGGCTGGAGCATTACAGCTGGCTGAGCTTCGCCTGCCTCCACATTTACATGATCCGCAGCTGGCTTTTCTGCCACATGGCGTGCATGACTGAGAATACAGCAGCTCCGAAACCCCTCGCCTAGCAGGGATTTAGAGAAGCACTGAGCTCATCCGTAAAGTACTTTCAGAACTTTTACTTCCCTCAAGTACAGGCAGCATCTTAGTGACATCTGCCAAAGTGGCTTCCGATTTCAGAAACGGCAAGTCAGAAACAAGTGACTGCATCAATATGTAAATACATTTCAATTTTAAAAAGCCTGTGCTGGCTGGAACATTTCGGTAACTAAGAGACCAAACACGAAGCAAAACTTTTAGACATCCAGGGAGAAGATTATTCGGAGAAAACACTCTAGAGGCAAAAGGACAAGTATGAACATCTTCAAGTGAGAATTTCACTTGAACTTTTTCTTCTCAAATTCAGGCCCACGGTTTAGAAAACATGCCAGATGAGATGCAAGTCAACACCACCCTGTTTGCAGCATCCCCCCCCCCCTCCAGCTAGAGCTGATTTATAATCTTTTCCAAAGCCTATTGTCTGCTGTCATAATCACCATCATATTAAGTACTGGAGCTTCTTCTGCAGTGTTATTCATTGACCACTTTAACCTTTTGTTAATTCATTTTTATTCATAAGTATGGCCAAATAATGAGACACTGGGTTCTAACTGTCTTCAGTTCAAATAAATAATTTATAACAATATTATCTATCCAAAGACAAATAAACCCTTCTTCAGATTTATGTATGGACACAAATTGTGTAGTCAGCAAGCAACTATTATTTTTTAATATAAGCGATTTTTTTAAGGATGAAACAAATGACATTACTTTTTAAGTATAATTAAACAAAAGAGCATTAAAACGGAAAAGACAAAGCAATCACTAAATATATTTATGATAAAATTCTTAATTATTTTCCTTCATAAGAGAAAGAAACGCATTTGTTTCACCCGACAAAGAAACTACATTTTGTTAAGCATCATAAAGAGCCCTAATATTTTTGCCTTTATGACATCACATTACATTTCATTACAATATAAGCGGATTTGATGCAATGTCTTGTAACAGTGACAAAGGTCATTAGTACACATACAGTTTATTTTAAACAGGTTTTTTAAAAAACAATCAAACTCAGTCCAAACATGTATGTGCACCATTGGTAAGTGATTAGATGATAAGGAAGGTAAGTGGACATGTGGTGGAGATGGCAGGTGGTCATTCCTTTAAAAGGAATAAAACACGAGTTGTAATTCCGGTGTGTGCCAGTATGTATGCATACACGTTTTCATTGATTATATTTACATGTACATAACACAACTATAGCCTAAAAATAACATTTAGCTAATAAAATCAGGTGAATAAAGTACCCACATACTGTAATCATTAAGAGAACGGCATGCCAAGTGGGACCCGTGGTCAGGACACTTAAAATTTTTAAAAATGACTGTTTTTAAGTGAAACCCAGTAGCTTTTTCTATCATGTAGGTGTTTTGTACAATGTGGGCCACCGCAGGTGAATACACTTTAAACTATAATGGTTCTGAAGTGTAATGATCAGGTACTTCGGTGTACTTTATACAGCAGTCAGTGAGTGTGAATTCATTTTTACACCACTTCTGTAGATTAAATCATTTAACACTGAAAAAAAGGCACAGACACTAAGCTAACCTTTAAATTAGGTTTATCATCTAAGGTTGCTGAAGTAAAAGAAGAAAAAAGGGACAGCAGCATTAATCAAGTGCTGTGTTTAAATTATATAAATGGGATGATGCAGGTTCATACTGAAAAACAACTGATAGAAAGAATGGACCTGAAAGTTCCGTTATTATTATTATGTTTGCGATACTAAGTGCTGTAAATGATTAGGATGACTGTGTGTGTATGTAGATTGTAATAAGATTGAAGAGAAAATTACAGCTTTTTATATTTCCTTTCACATAAACAGCTCAGGCAAACCATTCTTGAGAAAGCATGAGACTATTACAGATTTTGATTGTATGATTATGGTCTATGAAATAAATGATGATTATATGCGCAATACACAAAATTCAACTTTACCAAAAAAAATGCCTGGGTTTAGTACATGGTTTCTTAAGTTTGTTATTTATTTAAAGTTATTGCAAAAACACAAAAAACACACTTTTGCTAAATATTAAAACAAAATATGAAATTATGTAATATAACATCATAAAACAAAAAAAATGTGTCTCTTAAACTACATATCTACTCAAGGTAGAAAATAAATGTAAGCCACTTTAAATAAAAGTATCTACAAAATGACTAAATCTAAATGTGGTGGTGTGAGATGTGTTTGAGTGGATAAGACACAGCAGTTTCATCAACACTTCACTCTAAACACATGTACCTTAATTTACCACATTCTAAATCAGAAACTGTAACTTATTTGTTGCAGCAGTTTCATGTAGTCATCTGCTAACCTTTAGTTTAAACATAAATTCTGTCCAGCACAACACACACTCTCCAAAATATCACCGACAATCAGCCACTTTCTAAGTAACAACTGCTCTGTCGGGTTCTTTTTAAGTGTGTCCTTAGCTTTTGGGCCCCATGATTTATTTTTGAATTTGCATATAGATTCATGACATACTTAATTCATAAGTTTTTTATAAAAACAATTAAGAAAAGTTAGGAAGAACCCAATATTTTTAATACCCCGTCCACGAAGTACATTAATAACATTTATCGAATAATTGTACTAACACACAGAACAATTTGTTCTCCACATTCAACCCATCCGTGCAGTGACACAGACACACACGTACTTGTGAAATGAATGCATGTTTAGGTACTCCTTAACCACAAGCTTATGAGGGTCCCATAAAGCTGTCAGAAATGGAAATGCTGTAAAAACCTAGCTCAGAACTCCACTACCACTGTAATCCAGAAGGGGGCAGCAGCATTACACAATTGTTTCTTGCTTCTAAACATCTGAATGTTAAAATCCAATTGCTTCATTTTGAAACCATTTAGTGCGTCATTTCTGTCACATGACAGTCAAGAAAAAACAGACTGGTTCCGTCAAAACAGCTAGTTTATCATTTAAGGAAAAATTATGCAATGATGCATTACAGTAACACATACAGCCTGCACTTTCATTATTTACATTCTTTTTTTTTTTTTTTTTTTTTTACTGAAATCAAAGCTTAATAAGTAAATGTTTGGTCAAAGTACATAAACGGTCTCATTAAAGTAACTACTGACCTTTGGTCCTGCATATAAAGACAAAACCGATTTTTAAAGACTGAACCACCAAACAGTGGGATACAATTACTGAACATTGTCATTATAAACTAGAAATCATCACTTACATTTACATTTAGCAGAAGCTTTAATCAAAATGTAATGTTTATGTAATGTTGCCTCTTATTTTCTATTTTAAAATACTACAAAAATAGCATTTATTTTTTTTTACTTAACATTGAAACCTTTAAAAAATCTTAATACATGTGACATTATTGGCACGCTTGATTGTTGAGTATAAATATGTTCAGTAACAAGTGGAAATTTACCAAATTTAACCTCTTTAGTTATAAAAGAATGTCCAAATAGATTCAATCAAAAAAGCTTATCATGTGAACAAACCAAATAGAATAACCATACTAAGTGACCTAGACATAATTAAAGGCATCCTTGACCAATACCTGGTTACACAATGAGGTGGCCCCCAAACATTTATATAATCATCTGTGAGCTCCCTGCACTTGTCTGCTGGTAGTTGCTTCCACTTTTCCATAGCAGTTCTCATAAGCTCTTGAATGTTTGCAGGGTCCTTTTGCCAACACCAGATTTCAGTTCTCTTTTAACTGATTGTCGGTCAGTTAACACAGGTATTTTTTTCTTCTTAGCCTCCTTGTTGTGTACTTTTGGATGTGTGCTTTGGGTGAAGGGTCAGCAGGACACATTTGTTTGACTCAAGCCTTGTTGTGTTACACTCGCTCTTTGTGTTTATCTTTGGTCCCTATTGGCCTTTGCTTATAGAGCCCTTGTTCATGTGTAGCTCTTGGTGTGTTGAGCTGCTAGAATGAGCATAATGCACCAACCAAATAATACCTGCTTTGTGGTGGTACTATTGAGGTCCTGACCATTAGAGAACAGGGTAAAAGAGACTAACACTATGTACTGTAGTTCACAGTACTGTAATTGTAGAACTACAAAGTCCATCTAGTGTAGTAGCTCAGTGGTTAGGGTGTAGGATTATTAATCGAGAGGTTGTGGGTTCTAATCCCAGGTCCACAGAAGTTACCATTGTGGGTCATTTAGCAAGGCCCTTAATCTTTATTGCTTCAGGGGTGCTGTATGGTGAACTCCGTGTTCTGACCCTAGCCATCAAGTTGGGATATGGGTAACTCACTTTGAAAAATGAGAAAAATATAATGTAAAAATAATCTTTAATTCTGTAAGTGAAACTGATAATATGGACAAGAAATGGAGCAAAAATAAAAATACAATATTTTATTTGTACTCTAATTGCTTTTCTGTCAGATACGATGGAGAACATAATTAAATTTATGGTCTTGTGGACTCCATCATGCATCAGCTGTCATTCCATCAAAACCTGACTTTCACTTAAACCAATACACGGTCGCGTATTTCAGCGAAATGATCGAAAGTAAACTACAAAATCAATATCTGTGTGGTACCCTGAGGACCGAATCCAAATCTTAAGGACACGGTCTTATATGAAAGCCTGATCTTAGGGTTTGATGTATTTAAGTATTACAAAATAAAATACTCATATTGAAAACATAAAGGATGGCAAGTATGAATCTTATTTATTGTTTTGTATGTTTATTAAAAAAATAAAAAAAAATAAAAAGGAACACTAAAACAACACATCCTAGATCTCAAAAAATAAAATATTTCAGTTCAAAATCTTTATTTGGTAAATAGTGGAATGCGTTGAGAACAAATTAAAATAATCTGGAGGTCTGGATTTGGAATCATACTCAAAATCAAAGTGGAAAATCAAGTGACAGGCTGATCCAACTTCAGTGGAACTTCCATAGGATAAGTTAAAATGAGGCTCAGTAGTGTGTATGGCCTCCACGTGCCTGTATGACCTCCCTACAACGCCTGGGCATGCTCCTGGTGTACTGGCCTGTCTCCTGGTATCTACTCCATGCTCTGGACACTGTGCTGACAGACACAGCAAACCTTCTTTTCCAAGTTCGCATTGATGTGCCATCCCGAATATGTTGCCTTACCAGAGCAAGTTCTGTGGGTTGTAGACACCGCCTCATGCTACCTCTATGGTGAGAGAACTGACAAATTGCAAAAGTGAACAAAACATCAGCCAGAAAGATGAGAACAGAGAGAATATGTGTGGTAACCACCTGCAGAAACACTCCTTTATGAGGGTTGTCTTGCTAAGTGCCTCTCATTTCTACCTGTTACATTTGCTCAACAGCAAATGAAATTGATTCATAATCAGTGTTGCTTCCTGAGAACACCAGTTTATTAATGATTTTGTTTTCAATAAACACATTTATGAACCATTTTATAAAAGCAATGAGGCACTCGAGGTTGTGCATTATTGTGAATAAATTACGGGAAAGATATGTTACTGTACTCCACTTCACCTCGTAATTAACTAACTAACCTCGTGATTTATTTACAATAAAGAACACATTGTGCTCTTTGCAGCAGGCTTCAATGTTCTACAAAATCTAAACAAGACGCCAAGAAAAGTCACGTGTTTGGCTACATGATTTACTAAAATGACCACAAACCTTTACAGAAAAGCTTCACCTGAAGTCGAATACAAATAACAAACTTACGATCCCAGGAATCAAACATGACAGAAGCGCTGTTAGCACTGTTAATTCCTCAAAAAGGAAAGTAGCTATAACTGTCCTAAAAGCCGCCTGAAACACGCAAAATGACATGGTACATGAATCAAGTAAAATTATCTGCCAATATAGAGAGTAAACTTAAACTTTTCTTAAAATAAGGATTCAAGGAGATTTTATTATCATTTTTATCGCATTTGTACATGGGACAAACATAAAATTGTGGCAGTTTTACTCTATTTTTTTAAATATATTTTTAAAAATAGAAAAATAGAAAATAATATTATAGAATAATATAAAAATACAACTATAATATATAAACATGGCAGTATGACTATGAAATACAAAATAGCAGCATATTAAATATAAATATAGTGGCATATGATATTCATTCATTCATTATCTTCTGCTTATTCCTTTATGAGGGTCGCGATGGGGTTCCCCATGCCCATCCAGGGGAGACCGTCTCGGGCGCTGGGCAGATACACCCAGGACAGGGTGCCAATCCATCGCTGGGTACACATTCATTCACGCAGTCACACACGCATACACATACACACAATATACAGGGCAATTTAAAGCATTCAATTCTACTTGTATATTAATTTAACATTAATAGCATTAACATTTAACAATATACATAGTGACACATTTCCATACAAACATAAGAAAATGTGCCCTCACTCTCACTAATGATCATTTAGAATCCTGCTTGAGAATTAGGGTGTTGGGCTGTCAATCTGAAGGTTATGGGTTCATATCCCAGGTCCATTGAAGTTACAAATATGGGTCCTTATGCAAGACCATTAATCCCCATTTCTCCAGGGACGCTGTAATCAAATCAACCCTGTTTTCTGACCCCGACTAAGCTGGGACACTTGTAAGTCGCTTTGGAGAAAAGCGTCTGCTAAATAATCACATGTAAATGCAAATGGCATCAACAGCTACTGTTCAGACTACTCACACCTGCAGCATGTTGTGGAAATCAACATTATAATGTTGATTTTTGTGTGTATTGCCTTGTATTGCTAATAATGTTGACGTGTTGTGAGTCAGCCTTACGAATGTTGTTGGGAAGGTCGTTCCACCATTTAGCATTGGTGAATGAAATGGAGTGAGAATTGGCACCTCGGTGAGTTAACTTCAGGAACTCCAGAGGGGCCAGAACACAGGGTTCCATACAGAAACCCTGGAGCAATGAGGGTTAAGGGTCTTGCTCAAGGACCCACATTGGTAACTTTAGTGGGATTTGAACCCACAACCCTTAGATTGCTAGTCCAACACCCTAACCACTGAGCTACCACTCCCTATATATTATGAAATAATTGTGTCTTTAGAGTTGTTCGCTCCTGAGCGGCTTATATTCATTTACACTGCCATTTGAAAAGTAAAGGTAATTGTGAAAATAACGTTTGTGGTGGTAAAATGTCAGAAGGAACTATTGGCCCCAGTGCATCTTGACTTTATCAAATTTGGTCCTGTTTGCAAAAAGTTTGGACACCCGTAGTTTAGGCTTTATGTATGCTCAAAGTCACGGGTATAAGAGACAACAAATTATAAAATATTACATATTCATTCATTCTTTCATTTAATTATTCATTCATTCATTATCTTCATCGCATGCCTAATTTTGTTTATTGTGTGTGGTTTTATTTTATTTTTTTCCTTTTTTAGAGTGCTCAGTTAATATTCTCATATGGCCCATGTATATAACCACAAAGCAAGCCATATTGTCCTCCAGTTTACATCTAAACAGCAGTTTACCATTAACCCTGGGGAGGGCTAGGCACTGTAATGCATTGCCGTTTTTACCATCCTCAGCTTGTTCCCAAGAGAACTTTGTTGTCCTCGGGCAATCAGCGGGATTATTGGCTGCTAAAATTGCTGCTGTGGTTCCATGTGAAAAAATACATGTGCTGTTATTAGTTCTTCTTTTCTAGTGATTAATATTTCGACAAGGAATAGCACTGTGTTTGTCTTGCCCTCTCATAATTTAGCTGAGCCTTTGATGGCAGTCTAGATTAGTTTAGTGTGGAAGTACAGACTGCATTTGTAGATGCATATTAAACTTTGATCATTAACTTCAAAGTAAACAGACTTTAGCGTGATTAGCCTAGCACACATTGCAAAACTTTAACTGGGAATAAAATTGAAAGCCATTGAACAGTCACCTGTGAAAACCACAAAAAAAATGACATGTAAAACCTTTAAGATGTTTTCTAACTTGGATGCTAATAAAGAATTTATTTAGCTCCAAAACACCTAAACGAACCAACCATCATCCATTGGATTAGCTAAGAGAACAGAATAAAGATTGTTATTAGAGTATTTTAACTTTAGCTAGTTATTGGCTTCTAACATGGTGTTTGTATATTTTCCTTGTTTGAGGCAGGGATGTGAGGAATGCCTTCATTGAGGTTGGCAGAGTGCCATGTGGTTGTGGTTTGGGCTCCAGGCATGGCTGAGCATTAGTAATGCAGGTCAAAGGAAATTGTTGCTTCAGAGAAACTTTCAGGTACACACACGCAAATGCCATATAATCTACCCAACTTCATATGAAGTGTGGAGGGAAAATGGATACATACAGTGTGGCCAAAACGTATTTAGTCAGCCACTGATTGTGTGAGTTGTTCTTACTTAGAAAGATGTAAGTGGTCTGTAATTTTCATCATAAGTACACTTCAATTTTTAGAGAAAAAATCCATCCATCCATTCATTATCTTTCAATTAATCCTCTACTAGGGTCGCGGTGGGGTTCCCTATGCCCATACAGGGGAGAACATCTTGGGCACTGGGCAGATACACCCAGAACAGTTTGCCAATCTATCGCTGGGCACACACTCACATCCACACACACACCTACACATTATACAGGGTAATTTAGAGCATTCAATTTACCGGGAATCCATATTTTTGGACTGTGGGAGGAAACTGGAGAACCCAGAGGAAACCCACGTGGACATGGGGAGAACATGGAAGCTCCACCTAATCGGGACTCGAACCGGGTATCCCCAGCGCTGAAAGGCTAAAAAAGTAAGAAAATAAAATCCAGGAAAAACATTTTTAAAGAATATTTTTGTATACTAGGATGAAAAATAAGTATTTGGCCAATTACATTTCATCTCAATACTTATGTAATATAACATATAACATGTAACATAACCTTTGTTGTCAAGGGCAGAGGTCAAATGTTTCCTGTAAGTTTTTACCAGGCTTGCACACACTAGCTGCTATTTTGACCCATTCCTTCATGCCAGGCTGTCGCCGGGCAACATGGACTTTCAATAAACGGACTCCTTCCTCAAATTTTCTATGGAGTTGAGGTCTGGAGACTGACTAGTCCACTCCAAGACCTTGAAATGCTTTTTTTTTTTTTTTACAGAGTTATATACTAAAAATTAAAAAACACATAAAAGTTTTAAGTGCAATTGACCTTACCAAGTCTTAAATGTATACAATGTTCATGAGCTTATTGTTTAATACATTTAACATCTTTATTAAAATAAATATATACAAAAATATTTTAAATTCTTAAATTATTTAAATTTATTTTTATTTTGACACTTTATTTGATTCAGAGAAAATATTTATTATGGGGAAAAAATCCCATATGCTGATTACAGTTCTGTGTGGTTGTATTTGTTTAAATAAAATAAATGAAAAAATTCACAATGGCTTAGTGAGAAACATTGGCAAATTACAGAAAGAAAATCTAAAGATCCATTCTAAGATGGGTGGCCCAGGTTCTGTGTGGATTTTTTATGTTGCCCCATGTCTGTATAGGTTTCCTCCCACAGTCCAAAGGCATGAATGTTGAACTGAAGATAATAAATTGTTCCCAAGATTACTTTTCTTCCTGTTACAACTGTTTTGCTGCCATCTAGTGTTCAAGTATGGTTAGTGGCTAAGCATGAAGCATTAACGCCCGTCCTCCTTAAATAAAAATAAATAAATAAACTGTCCAATAAGGATTGAAAACTGCAGTGATTTTGGTTTATTCCAAAATAAATAACACTAAATAATGTATCAATTATATTAAAAACTAATTTGGTTGTTCAAATTATATATACAGTACAGGCCAAAAGTTTGGACACACCTTCTCATTCAATGTGTCCCACTATTTACAAAAAAAAAAGGTGTAATAATTGAAAACATATATTATATTCTAGTTTCTTCAAAATAGCCACCCTTTGCTCTGATTACTGCTTTGCACACAATTGGCATTCTCTTCAATAGGTAGAGTTTCAAGAGGTAGTCACCTGTTTTAATTTGTGGTTGAGAAATTAGAGATAATAAGCTGTCTTATACAAAGATAAAATAAAACCTTAGCCTTGCATACACATTCCATTCCTAACACCTCTTTGTTTATTAACTATAAAGAGGCATGGGCCCTTTGGGATATTTAAATATAGCTGAAGTGTGCATAAAGCTGTAAACATGCAGCAATTCCATATAATTACTTCTTCAGGCCATTCTGACTGATTTCTTCATTCATCATCTTCCTCTTAATCCTCTACGAGGGTCACAGGGGGGTTCCCCATGCCCATCCAATTGAAAAGCTCTAGGGCTCTGGGCAAATCGCCTGGCACACACTTACTTACTCATTCACACACCCAGACTATACATTGCAATTTAGAGCTGACAATTTAGCTTAAATCCATGCTTTTGGACTGTGGGAGGAAACCGGAGGAAGCCCACGAGGGCATGGGGAGAACATGGAAACTACACCCAGATTGGGATTTGAACCGGCAACATGTTAACCACTAAGCCAACGTGCCATGGTTACAGTCAACTCTAAGGTTATTAAAACAAAATATTTTTCTGCACTGGCAATGAGTTTTCATGTTCTCCCCGTGTCCGTGTGGGTTTCTTCTGGGTTTTCTGTTTTCCTCCCACAGTCCATAAACATTGATTCAAGGTAAACTGACTGCTCTAAATTGCCCCTGATTGTCTCTCTATATATATATATGTGTGTGTGTGTGTGTGTGTGTGTGTGTGTGTGTGTGTGTGTGTGTGTGTGTGTGTGTGTGTGT
>JAOUQT010315472.1:0-14601 GCA_025769995.1 Xyliphius kryptos | reverse complement strand
ACCTGTTGTCTGTTCCATGCGCACAACAGCAAGTGAAATTGATTCACAATCAGTGTTGCACACTGAATGGACAGCTTGATTACACACAAGTGTGCTTGACTTGGAGTTACATTGTGTTGTTTAAGTGTTCCCTTTAGTTTTTTGACCAATGTATATAAGTCCAAAAGTGTGTGTGTGTGTGTGTGTGTCTTTTAAACAAATTCACAGTTATTTCGATAACCACAAATTTGACAAACTTACACTTTAGAACCCTGCAAAGGTTTTTAGACTCTACAGCCACAAAGAATCAGACCAATAGTTTTTTTGTTTTGTTTTATTTTAGCAGTCTTTAGCGAGTCGCCAACCACGCATGCTGCAGCTTGATTTAGAGCATGTCAGTGTGTCTTTGGTATCATGGCAACATGATTCATGTGTTTGGTTTGAGAATTATGTGCAATAAACTAATCAGTGGGTCACTTGCTGTTCCCTTTAAGAGCCTGGGGCTCTCTTTGGTGGATTGCTATTTCAACAGCACAGTGCAACCAGATACGTGTAAACTAACGTTTTACACTATTTGTAGGAAACATCATTACAAGTTCTATAGAGTTACTGTGAAGCCAATTTTTTCAGTATGTAAACATTCATCCTGTGTCCCTCAGCCCGAAAATCTCTTGTACTTCAGTCCTCATGTTGAGTCCAAAATAATGATCAGCGACTTTGGTCTGTCCAAGATGGAAGGAATGGCAAACGACATCATGTCTACAGCGTGTGGGACTCCAGGTTACGTTGGTGAGGTTGCCCATTACACAACTTGAATCTGTTGCTTGTAACTGAAAATAAAAACATGGAGTTTAACTTGAAAGTGCACTACAGTTAAAACTAAACATTGTATAAATGTTTGATTTGTCTCTTTATTATATACCTTTATACTTATAGCTGTAAAACTCTACATTACATTATATTAGGTTATGTTCCTTGATGTTGAGGTTCAGAGCACAGGGTCAGCCATGACGCAGCATCCCTGAACATTAAAGATTGAGGTCCACATTGGACTATGAAACCCTAATCTTCGTATGAAGAGCTCAACACCTCGAACACTGAGCTTCCACTAGCCATAACCACAGTACCATAGAAGCGGATTGGTGCACTGTATACTGAAAATGTGGTTAGCTTAGCGGTTAGGGTGTTGGGGTAATCCCAGGACCACTGATGTTACCAATGTGGGTACTTTCTCAAGGGTACCATACGCAGTGTTGTGTCCCCAACCAAGTTAGGACACTTGTACGTCGCTTTGAATAACTGACCATAAGTAATATAAATTTATACTCTTGAGCTACCAGCTGTATAGGTACAGATTTATTATAGTGTTAGTATTAGGCACAAGACGTTTCCCAAACTGAAGGAGGTGTGTTTACATGACTGTGGAGCATAAACTGTTCTTCTCACCAGCTTTCAGATGAATTACAACATCAATCATTAACCAGCACTGAAGCTGAACACCAGTTTGCAAGGCTGGGTAATGGTTAAACCCATATCTAAGGATCGAGGCTACCCGAATGCCTCTTGACTGCCCCCTGGCTTTGCAGAAGCCATGCTGTAATTTGAATTTGTGCCATTTTCTAAAGGGGTATAAACAAAATCCAAAAGCTCATGTGATCAGTGTGCATTCCGGTTAACATTTAATTATTTTTAAAGATAAATACATTTAACATTATATTAGGTATATTTAAGGTCTTGATTCTATCTCCTTACCATTGGCATATCTTCTTTTGACGAAATACATTGGAATTCAATCAGATATGTTTTTTCGCATCAGTGTGATTGCTCTACTGTCTCTCCTTCAGCCCCAGAGGTTCTTGCTCAGAAGCCCTACAGTAAAGCTGTAGACTGCTGGTCGATTGGAGTTATTTCCTACATCCTGTAAGTCATCTTGTTTTATTCAGTGTATAAACCAACAAATTATAATCATATAGTTGCAAACGAGCCGTCAACCACACAATGCGTAGATCAGTGTGTATTTGCTGTCATGACGACGGAAAAAATTACGCCTTGTGTGGCACGAAAAGCTCAAAAGGCATGTACTAATTCTCTTTTAACTATTTGTGTGTGTTTTGGCCGTTTGTGTCATTTGACGTTCCCTTTAAGAACCAGGTGATGCTCTGACTTTGGTGGATTGCTTTTTTAGTGGTGCAGCTACCTGGACTTCTTGCGCTGCTCCATAAGGTTCTCCATTTTACTGTGAATGGAGAACACACAGTATAGTGTTAAATCGCATGTTCATGTCAATTCACATGTCATGTTCTGTAGAGACTTCCACCTGTTTATGATGCTTTTACACCCCCCTCCCTCCCGCCGGTGTATTGGATTCATTCATCATTTTGCCATGAAACTGGCAGTGAGTGGTCATTGGTTCATTTTGTCACGTGATTTAAATCAGGTCAGAGTTCACAGTGTTTTTAGAATAGAGTTGGATGTTACATGCAGGCTGTTTGCTTATGGTTCCAGGTTGTTATTATTCTCTACTGTTTTTACTTCTGGAAATTATTGATTGTAAGTTATATTTATGTTTACAATTAATTATAATATTATAAGTGTAAAAGTAAAGTATTTCTATGTTGCATGTAAATATTTGTTGAACAGCAATAATTTTATAGATACTTACATTAAATTAAAGAAAAAGTGGATCTACCTACTTATATGAATCAGCCTTTTTTTCATGAATAAAAATAATGAAGTCTAGATATCAGTCCACCCTCACTGAAGATTTTTTGGAAGCCTGCTTAAGAATTGGCATCAGCAGCTACTGTTCAGACTACTCCAACCTGGCTGGCACCATTCAGAGCAAATCATCAGAATAGTGTTTTTCTGTGTATTGCCTTGTACTGATCATAATATCGATGTGTTACTGTCTATATACAGTATATATATATATATATATATACAATCCATACCCTTCTGCAGGCTGTGTGGCTATCCACCGTTTTACGACGAGAATGATTCGAAGTTGTTTGAGCAGATTCTGAAGGCCGACTACGAGTTCGACTCACCGTACTGGGATGATATCTCCGAATCTGGTGAGAACTGCAAACCTGAGCCAATAAATAAAAACAAACTGTGATGTGAGTAGTAAACCTGTTTGTGTCTCCCAGCTAAGCATTTTATCAGAAATCTGATGCAAAAGGATCCAGAGAAGCGGTTCAGCTGTGAGGAAGCACTCCACCATCCATGGTAAGTTTAACTGTGGGTTTTAATAATTGTCTCATGCCCATGCCCATCCAGAGGAGAGTGTTTCAGCGCTGGGCAGATACACCCAGGACTGTGTGCCAAACCATCACTGGGCACATACACTAACAAATTTGTTTGGCTTAAGTACTGATTACCCAATTTAACGAACAAAACATTGTTTTAAAAACCCTTGCAGCCTATCGGCCTCAAGGCTATACATGTGCATTCTGAAATTCTTCCTTGCACAAAATAATGTCTATTGCTATTCTAGATTTAGACTTTTTAACTTGTCCAATTACTGTCACTTACTGCTGCTGAGAATGTGAATTTCTTCATTGTGGGACTGATTAAGGCGTTTTGGTTTGTGTTTGTGGTTGTAATGTGACAAAATTTGAGAAAGTTCAAGGGGTTGGAATACTTTTGCAAGCCGCTGTATCTTATCTTAAGTACAGGATGGTTGTCTGAGTTACTGTAGCCTTTCTGTCGTCCAATACAGTGAGTATACTGTTGGCCTCTGTTATCAACAAGATGATGTAGTAATGATGTGCAAGTTCCATATACAAAGAGCTTGAACACATTTCAGGTACAGTTAAAGCCACCAAGATCCAAATGATCACATTTATTTCTTTATTCCAGTATTTAACATGAAAAATTACCTAAAGATAAACTCGAGGAGAGTTTCCAAATTGTGCCACTGGCGCATAACGGACTGACTGAATACCTGTGCATATAGCTAGGAGTACAGGTGTTTCATTAAGCCCTCATTGAATGCATATGCATGTTTTATACACTGATCAGCATCTCTAAAATCACTTACACGCTTTAGTAAAGCAGGTATATTGACAACGGCTGCAATGAGCCGAGGTTAAAAATCACGAACCCAAAGCAGCTTCATTAAAAAACATGAGCCCAACGTTCTGTGTCAGGAAGATTATGATTATTCGTGAGGCACGAAATTATAGAATTAATCTACATGTCACACTGATGCTTTGTGAGAGGGGAAATGACTAGAACTCTGACATTGCTTGCATACTATAAAGTACAGTAAATGAAAAACGTGCCACAGAAGTTAGTATGTAAATTTATAATATGCATTAATTAGTACATAAATTCCCCTTGAACAGTTTGTTGATGGGGGAAATTTTAAAGTATGCAACCATAGTATAGTACCCTACCTGATGGGTATACGTATTGTGTAAACACGTTGAGCTGAAATGCATGTCATCACATACATGAGTGTGAGTGAGTGAGTGAGAGCGAAAGCTGGATTGGCGCCTAGGTGTATCTGCCCAACGCCCGAAATGTTCTGCCCTGGAAGGGCATGGGGGTCTCCATGTACTGTCAATAAGAGTATTAACTGAACCAAATTCAGCTTGTTTTGTTAACAAATGGCAATCTGGATGCAGCGGGATAAAATGTCCGGCTTTACTTGTTTAAAACTAAACGTTCTGTGTGTATATAGGATCGCTGGAGACACAGCTCTACGTAAGAACATTCATGAGTCGGTTAGCCGACAGATGAAGAAGAACTTTGCGAAAGCTAAATGGAGGGTGAGTGACTTTCGACCTCTTGGTTCCCCTGACTGTAATGAAGTTGTCTTTATGTTGGACTGCTCAGTTTCATGGGATAATCGGTTACAGACTCTGAATCCAAAAGCTTCTGTCTTTCACAGCAAGCCTTTAATGCCACAGCGGTGATCCGTCACATGAAGCGCCTGCAACTGGGGAGCAGTTTAGGGAGCAGCATAGACACTACGCCACATCGGAACAACAACCAATCAGCCATGCCTGTGAAGAGTCAGTCCATCGATGTGTCATCGATTAACCGCAGGGAATGTAAGTGGACTAGTCCGGTTGGATTTCTTAATGAGGCTTAATTTGCATTTCATTAATCAGAATGCAGAATACAGGGTGGTGATGTCATTAGCATGTTCGCCTCTCACCGCTGGGGATCTTGATTCAAATCCCAATCTGGGTGGAAGTACCATGTTCTCCCCGTATCTATGTGGGTTTCTTACAGGTGTTCTGGTTTCCTTCCACAGTCCAAAACATGGGTTCAAGATAAACTGATTGCTCTAACTTGCCCTCTGTAGTCTGTGTGTCTCAGTGTGTGTGTGTGTGTGTGTGTGTGTTTGCCCAGTGATAGTTTGCCGTTCTCTCCCGGGTGGATCTGCACAGTGCCTAAATTGTTCTCCCCTGCATGGGCATGAGGAACCCCACCATGACCATAATAGAGGATTAAGTGGCAAATAATAAATGAATGAATTAGTATGCAGAATACAGAAGGTTAAGATGGCTTTTATCTCTCTTATGCTCTCTCTTGCTGTGTGTGTGTCTGTGTGTAAATAAAAAAATGTATACAATTTCATTTATGCATCCATTTTTCGCTTAATCCTCTATTAGCATCATGTGGTGGTTCCACACGATCTTCCAGGGGAGAATGTTTTGTGCGCTGGGCCAATAAACCCATGACAGGGCATCTATTGCTGGACACACACTCACAAGGACACACACACACACACACACACACACTATATAAGGGTCATGTAGAGCAGCCAATTCACCTTTTTAGCCTGTGGGAGGAAACTGAAGAACCTGTAGGAAACCAACGCAGACACGGGGAGAACATGAAAACTTTACCCAGATTGGGATTCTAACCTGGATCCCCAGTGTTGAAAGGTCAGCCGTGCTAAACACTAAGCCACAGCGCCGCCCAGATGTATGAAATTGCTTTTCAATTGGTGTAAAAACCATAAGTGTGCATGTATAGTATTTAAGAAGAGGATTTCTTACTGTACCACTGTACATTTATAAATGTTCAATGTTGGGTGGCATGTTGTAAAGCAGGAAAAACAAAATCAGGTTGTTAATGTTTACTATTCAATAAGAATAAAATAATACACTGTGTGCTTGTTTGAATAGATGCATCTCAGAAGGTCATGAAGACAGAGGCTGTAGAGAAACGGTGCTCACGGCCTTCCACCGTCACCACCATCATCACCGGATCCAAATGATCCTGGATTAATCATGTCATCAGAAAGCCCCCCGTGGCCCCGCCGCTAACCACCGGTCACGTCTCGCCCTCTTAATGCACCTTGTCGAGTCCTTGTTTTAACAGGAACCGCTGGAGAGCATGCTGTCCTACAACAGCAGAATGTCATGTCTTGCTCAGGAAGTCTGTTACGAGCTGGGGCTAAAGGCGTGCTGGTAATTCCGAATTCGTGTTTTTCATGCTGTTAAGGCGCTGTGGAGGTTTTAAATGGTTCTAATCTCCTTTTAGTAAATGTAATAGAAGATATCAATAAACATGAAAGTGTAGGTATATGTTAAACAGGGTTTGGTATAAACTTTCTTATATAGTGTATGAATATAGAATTTTGACCAAAGCTTCAGTGGAAAATGTAAGAATCTTGTTTCGTCTACATGATATGGACAAACGTATTGCAACACTTAGTCTTAAAAGTTTTTCCAGCCAAAACAGTGAGAGAATCTTTAGCCATTTGTCCAGAGAAGCAGTTTGAGAATCAGACACTGACGTTGGATGAAAGCACCTGGCTCATAATCATTTGTTGTAGTTCATTCCAAGTATCCCAGATTATTTAATAAGTCTGAGATCAGGACATCCCCACAAAACCCACCCAGCCATGTCATTTTGGACCTTGCTTTGTGCACAGTCATGCTGAAACAGACCATGGCCTTTCTCAAACCGTTACCCCATCATGGATATGTGATTGATTTTATACAAGCATACAAAATAAAACCCTTGAATTCAATGGTAAAAAGGTGTGTCCCGATACATTTGTCCATATAGTGTATATGTTAATAGGAGGTAACCTGTGTGGATTTGGAGTCCAAGCCAGTAACCAAGGAGTATAAAGATACCTCTTGCTGTTAAATGATGTCAACAATCAACCTCATGGTTTCAGGGTATGTAATTGTGTTCTACTAGACCTCTAAAGTGTAAATGTAAATAATCAGGGTTCTAAAGTATTGTAGTGTGCAGACTGTAGCAAAATTATGGTATTTAATAAAGTTTAGTGATGGCTGTAATTGTAAGAGCACAAAGTAAATGTCTTTTTGTTCAGGAGCATATGAAGAACAGGAAATACATTCAGTACAACAAATGTTTGGACACGCCTCCTTTTTGCTCCGCACTTCAGTTTCACTTACTGTAAATATGGACTTTGTAGTTCTACAGTTCCAGACTGTAGTCTTTCTGGTGGTGTTCCACAGTACATACTGTGCATGTCCCTTTTACCCTGTTCTGATGGTCAGGACCCCGATAGTACCCCCACAGAGCAGGTATTATTTGCTCGGTGCATTATTCCTATCCCAGCAGTGTCACTGAGGTGTTTAAATAAAACTACAGCAGCACTGCTGCTCTAAAACCCCCTCACTGCATCAGTGTCACTGCAGAACTGGTAATAAACATCCACCACCCAAATATTACCTGTTCTGTGATGCTCCTGTCCAATAGAGAACAGAGAACCAACAGGCGACTAACAAAAACGAAACCAGATGGACTACAGTCTGTAATTGTAAAACTGCAAAATCCATCTACATGGTAAATGGAGGAAATATATAAGGGAGCAAAAAGAGGGCGTGTCCAAACTTTTGACTGGTACTGTTGATAAATGGGATCCGGATAAAGTGCTGTAAAGTGTAAGTTTTAAAAAAAGCCTATGCTATATGTTCAAAAGTACGTAGACACACCCCTGACCATGTAATTAGTATTATATTGGCTAGTTATTAAATGATGTAGTTCCAATTTAAACAAGGTTTGATATAAAACATAGTAATTACATATTAGGATTAGCTAATAACGTTGTTTCGTGTTGAATTAGCTACAGTCTGCTTTAATAATGTTCAATCAAACACAGCAAAAAAGTAGTATTTAGATTTCAGGAAGCTCAGGTATGATGGTCAGGTGTCCACATACTTTTGGTCATACAGTATATCTGTAAAATATAAAAAATTGATTTCACAATTTTTCTTTTTGCATTTAAACATTGTAAATGTTCACAATGAAACCTCCTGAATTGAAAATATAGAGTTGTGGGTTATAGAGGTTCCTTATTGTGTTCAATAAATCAGACTTTACTGATGTGAGAGAGATCTGTGAATTATTTAAAATGCATCTTATTCTCATCCTATCTTAATCCTATGCAAGGGATTAGGGTCATTGCAGGGGATGGGGTGTTTCCCCCATGCTCATCCATAGGAGAATTTTTCAGATACACCCAGTACAGGGCGTCAATCCATCGCTGGGCACACACTCACCCAGACATACACTATATACGGGCAATTCAGAGCAGCCAATTCATCTCAAATTCATGTTTTTGGATTATAGACAAGGCTCTTTCTGTGGGAGCTTTGCATGTTCTCTCCTGTATCTGTCTGGATTCCAGGTTTTTCTCATACTAGAGTGGGAATTAAGCCACCGTGCTGCCCTCAAAACACATCTTGAAAATCCCAGACACAGAACACAAAACTGTCCGAATGTGGATACCCTGCAGGGAGCACACTGAGAGAACATGTAAATAACAAAAGGGAATTAAAGCAGATACATCTTGTATAGAAGATTAACCACATTAAACACCAAAGACAAAAAACAACAGGTCCTGTATGTCTGTGAATGTGTTTGGAGGTTCATGAGGGATGAAGAAGCAGCTTTTGTTTTACACTCGTCTTCACAGCAGCACGCAGAATGTAGCAGGTAGGTGCAGCGACTTTCAGTTCCATAGAGACTGGGGCTTCTCTGGATTTCGTGTCTATTGGAGAGACGGGCACTGGTTCCAAGGATGCTGGTACTAAAATGTGCACCTGAATGCAAAATTACAGTTCTATCACTCATCTGCACATTATTGATGTCATTCAACGGTAAGTGGTATTTACTCGTATAAAATAAGTACTTTGTAGTGGCCATCCCACCAACCCTAGGATTTAGAGTTTAGTTACCAATATTGCCAGGGTGGGTTTGAGGAGGATTAGTTTGGGGAGGTATGGAGTCTCCTCTACACTATTTTGGACCCCTAAACCTTTTAGGACATCTTGTTCTAAAGTGGTTCCCCCAGCTTCCTCAGTTTCCTTACACAGTCCAAAAACATGGATTCATGGTAAATTGGCTGCCCTACGTTGCCCCTTTATAGTGTGTGTGTGGAAGTGTGTGCCCAACGATGGATTGGCGCACTCTCCTGAGTGCCCAGCGCCCGAAACTTTTCTCCCCTAGATGGGCATCGGCAAACCTAGTCTAGGATTAAGCAGAAGATGATGAATGGATATCCTTCACTACTGCTAAATGGTGGAACGATCTTTCCCACACTGGCCGTAAGACTTAGTCACTTGGCATTTTGAAGACATCTGAACACATCTCTTTCATGAGCATTTGCTATTAAAAATTAAATAAAATGAAAGCCAGATTTCATAAGAATCAAGTTTGATGATACTACAGTTTAGCTGTTTTTTTCTTAACTTCAGACTTGTGTTGTTCTCTCATTTGTAAGTCGTTTTTGGAAAAAGTGTCTACTAAATGACTAAATGACAATATAAATGTATAGACTCACCAAAACTCGTTACCATGGTTACCAATAACCAATCCCTAATCACCTGAGATTCTCATGGCCACCCAGTTCCAAATATATTGGAATATAATGGATATTCATTAATTTCGTCAGCCATCAGAATACACAGTGCTGTTCCCGAGGGTCAGTCACTTTTTTTCCAACATAAACAAACAGAAATGTCACAACAATAATAAATTAATTCTGTAAAACAATAACTCGTAGTCGTAAAGTGTTTACTTCAGGTTATTAAAGTTAAAATGTAAATAAATGTTAACAGGATGGCGCAGAACATGCTGTCCACTACACGAATAAAAGCTCTGCGGATGCAGCTACTCTATCCAATCAAATGCATGTGAGCATGTTCTTGTCACATCAATGCATCCCTGTTAGAGGACCAATGCAAAACCTTCAGAATGGATCCAGACATACCAGCTTCCATGCCTCAAAAAAACGATTTGATTTTAATTCAGGAATTGCTTTGCAATCCGTGGTTCATATCATGGTTGTGGATTTTTCATCACAAACCTTTAATCGTGTTCATTAAGCGCTTTTTGGGATGAAACAAGTCCAAAATCGTGCAGGAGCAACAAGAACGTCTCTCCCGCCTATTGCCCTACAATGAACTTGAAATTTCCAAGTTGTAAGTGTATGCTGAAGGAGTATGAGACCTTCCGTGAGAAAGGTTAAAGGGCTAAAGTGGGGCGTCCACATACTCAAGACCATAACGTGCATCCAGTAGTATATTGTTCAATTTTAGAGGAAAGACTAATCAAAAGAGCGATCTCTAGTTTTTGAAAACAAATGGAAAGACAATGAAGACTTTAGCATGTATCTCCTGCTGCTCGAATATGTGTCCTGAGATAGTCCTCAGTCTCACGCGTGTCTCATCTTGAGTTTTAGCAGATATCTCAGTAACATCTCACATTGTGCTCAGATTTGCACAATAATAATCACCTTGTTTACTGAAGACAGGCGTCTCAATATTAACTCAACCATTTCTTATCTAAAGACTAAGAGCTGTCCGGTAAAGAGTTCCTTCTTTAACATTATTTACATTTATAGCTGAATATCTAACACATCTCTTTAAATGTTATTTGCGTCATTTTATTTATTACCAGCAATTCTGCAGCATTATGTCCAGCCGTGGTAAGGAACAAAGTAAATGTACTTCATTTACTTACTTTGATTACTGTACTTAAGTAGGTTTTTTTTAAGTATCTGTACTTTACTGAGTATTTCTGTCACTTAATACTTTTTACTGTACTCACGACATTTCAAATTAAATACTTGTGTTTTTTACTTAGCAGGGTGAGGCAAGGGGGATTAAAGTTGAGGATACTTCAACTTTTACTTGGGTAATTATTTGAAATATTACTAGTAATTGAAACATCAAAGATCAACAATGGAGCAATACAGCCTTCCTCTGGGATTGTACAATACACTATGAACTTTTTGTTTTATATTTAGTTTGGCAATTTAATGCAGCAAAACTGCAGAAATGTAAATTGGTTACTCACCTTACCAACCGATTGGCCAACTGATTTGGTCTTGCATTCCTGCGCATGGTTAGTAATATAAATCAGGCTTCAAGATATAAGGCCAGAAGCGATATTATACAGGCTTCATATATTTTTAGCTATAATTCATCTTTTCTTCCTACAGCAGCAAACAAGTTCATGCTCTGGTGGGATTTTCAGTTTGCTGCAAATCATTTAACTTCCGGAATCTTCAAACAAAGTGATAGTTATATTAATAAGGAGAGTCGAGGCCGTCGTCGTGGTATTGTCTCCACTGCTCTGCACTGTTTCGGCTTCTCTCGTCTTGCTCTGAGAGACGTGGAAACTAGTTTTTAGACTATAAGATCAGACAGAGAAACTGAACCACACAGAGAATGAGCCGCGCTCACCATCGCTTTCTTCCTCAGCGTAATCCTCGAAATCATTCCTCTGGTTCTCGTGGTATTTTCTTCTTCGTTCATCAGCTGCAAGTCTCAGGGTCTGCTCAGCTTCAGAGTGAGAATGAAAACACAGGTTAAAAAAGTTGAAGAATGTTGTAAATCTCAAGCATTAAAATGACATTTTCACCTTTATGCATTTGGTAGTCACTGTGACCTTGCATAAGCTTTTGCAGCATTACAAGTCAAAAGAGCAATTGTAAGGTCAGTTACCGATGTCAGCCAGGAAGTTGATTAAGTCCTTTATATTTATTAAATTGTGTACAGACATGGATGTTTGTTATATGGGATGCATAATTATTATATTATATTTGCACAGTGAATGAGGATATGCAGAATACTTGCAATAAATCAACCAATTTTCCATTTTCAGTTCCTAAAGATGATTGGGCTAAATTAGGAAATTATTAATGGTGGTAGTGAAACCAACGCCGTAAATAACTTTCAAACAGAAACAGAGCAAGATTCATTGTGATAGTGGTTCTCTCTCCAGCTTTTACACTGCGGTTGTTTCTCCATGTGGACCTGTGGCCCCCGTGTGCTGTATTTCTTGACCTGCCTCCAACAAAAGCCATCTGATGAAAAGCCAGTGCTTATAATTATATATTCTGATTTCTGCCCAGAATGAGCTTGCCTAGTAACGGATTGGCGCCCTGTCTTAGGTGTTTCTGCCCAGTGCCGGACACATTCTCCTCTGAATGACAATGGGGTACCCCCCAACCCTAGTCTGTAGTTTAGGATTAAGTGGAAGATAATAAGATGAGATGTTTTCTTTTTTTTTTTTTTTTTTTTTTAAGCATATTAAGTTTCCATGTCCTCCCTGTGTTCGCGTAGGTTATCACCGGGTTTTCTGGTTTCTTTCCACCATCCAAAAACGTGTATTCGAGGTGAACTGGCTGCTTTAAATTGCCCTATATTGTGTGCCTGTTTGAGTGCATGTGTGTCCAGGGATGGATTGGCACCCTGTCCTGGGAGTAATTGCACAGTGCCTGAAACGTTCCTTCCTGAAGGGCATGGAAAATCCCTAACCCTCCACCACGACCCTAATATAGGATTAAGCAGAAAATAATGAATTAATAAAAGGCTACATTTTATGTTGTTATAAGTGCTATGATTACCCAAAAAATCTGAGATGATTTGTTTGGTTCTGCTTCTCAATTTTGCCTTTTTAAATAATTGTGAATGCCCTTTTTTAACACTGTAATTAATCAAATGCTACAAACTTAACAAAAGCAGTAAAAAGGCTCACCACTGATCTCATCTGGTGTCTTCACAGCCCTTCGGCCTCGGCGTTTAAAAAAGTTACTGGCATCATGATCATGCAGGAAGATCTGACTTAGCCCTCCTAAAATTAAACACACAGTAAGCAACAGATCAATTAGGCAAGTTGTCACACGCTGGCACATAATGAGAACCAGAGACCGGATTTACTGAACACAGGAAGAGGCTTCATTCAGACAATGAATTAAACAAGAATTGTTGGCTGGTGTAGCTACCTTCTTTGTCTTATGCATAAATTACCATCATTTGCCCTCAGTTCTGCCACCAAACACCCTGCTACACATACAGTACCTGTCAAAAGTTAATACATGACCCCTTCATAATCCATTTTCTATTTTCGCCAATTACCATATAGATGGACTTTGTAGTTTTACAAAAAATAGACTGTAGTCCATGTTACATTGTTTTTGTTAAGTCCCCTGTAAACTTTTGAGTGGTACTGTGTGTTTTACAATAAAAGTTTACTTTACTTTTAATTGTGTTTGTTGTTACTTAGCATTAGTGTACAGGGAGGGGTTGCTCAGTGGTTAGGGTGTTGGACTATCAATCAGAAGGTTGGGGGCTCAAATCCCAGGTCCACTGAAGACCCACCAATGTGGGTCCTTGAGCAAGACCCTTAACCCTCATTGCTCCAGAGTGCTGTACCAACCCTGTGTTCCGACCCCAACAAGTTGAAATACTTGTAAGTATAAATGTTTGTATAGAGTTGTAGTTACCTTGCGATGCAGTTGCCTTCTCGTCCTTTTGTCCGTCAGACAGACTGGCACCATCAGCTCCATACAAAGCTGTCACAGAAAGACAGAACAGAACAAATTAGGTTTTCCGGCTCAGAATTCTACTTCAGGTACTTTCTAATTCAGATACTCTTCATCATCTGTGGATTATACTCACAGAATAGGACTAATAACACCAGCAGGCAGGTAAGTGTGGCAGGACAGATCCTGAACATTTCGACATCTGCCTCAGAACTGCAGAAGGTCATGAACAAAACTGTGCAGGAATATAAAGCAGCTCCTCAGTGAGAAGGACTTTAGGACTGTGAGACGTCCTGGAATGGGAGGAGTGAGGCAACGACACCCTGCATAAGGAATACCAGAAGTGAGCAAAACTACTGTATATAGACACCTGGTTTTAATGGCTTTATATGTGCACATGCCAACATGCGTTGTTCTCTTTTTTCAGAAATGACTTGCATTTAACATTAATGCATTGCAGCTTAAAATGTTTCACATTAGGGTGACGCTGCCAAATCCAATCTCATCTAATTTTTCATTCATTCATTATCTTCCACTTTTTCCTTTATGAGGGTCGCGGGGCGGGGGGGGTTCCCCATGCCCATCCAAGGGAGAACATCTTGGGTGCTGGGCAGATACACCCAGGACAGGGCGCCAATCCATCGCTGGGCACTCACTTACTTACACAGCCACACACTCATACACACACTATACAGGGCAATTTAGAGCATTCAATTTACCTTGCATCCATGTTTTTGCAATGTGAGAGGAAACCGGAGAACCCGGAGGAAACCCACACAGACATGGGGAGGACATGGAAACTCCACCCAGATTGGGATTCGAACCGGGAATCCCCAGCGCTGAGA
>JAOUQT010315454.1:0-14602 GCA_025769995.1 Xyliphius kryptos | reverse complement strand
ATTTGAGCAGTAGAGAGCGAGAGAGAGAGAGAGCGCGAGAGAGAAAGAGAGAGAGAGCGTGATACGTGCGTCATGCGCACACTCACCATGAACTTGTCGTTCCCGGCGCCCTTGCCGACCCTCAGACGCGCCACGCTGGGGGTCTCCAGAGTGAGAACGCTCTGGATTGAAGCGTCCAGTTCCGCGCTGTTGACCTCCTCGCACCCGACATAGAGCTGCACCCGGTCCTCCTGCACGAACAGCGTGATGTTCTTCCAGTGGCCCGTGGCTAGGTCTGCGTCCACGATGGACACCACGAGCAGCTTGTTTTTTGTGGAGAACACGATGTCCAGTGTGTTGGCTTTGCCGTTCGAGACGACTTCAAAAAGCGCACCGGTGCCGTCGCGCTTCTCCACGGTGAACAGGGCGCCCCTGGTGCGTCTGGCCTGTTTGAAATTGACCATCAGTAAGAAGCCGCGCTCGGCCTGGATGGCGTCCACGAGGTCGCTGAACGCGCTGTCTGGCACCTGCGGGATCAGATCGGGGTTCAGGATCTTGTAGGCGGGACTGTACGGGTCGTCACCCTTCACGAGCGAAACGCCATGGTGCTTTTTGGGAACCTGGATGAGCTCAAACAGGTCGTATACACTGTTATCGTCTCTGTTTTCTGCAGAACAATCAGAGAAGGAGACATACGCAACTTGTATATAAATGTATTTAAATTGCATTCTATTTTATTATAATAATCGAAATGGGACATCTGAGACAATTTCCCGCAGGAATTAATGAAGGATTCTGATTCTGAACTGAGGGGAATTTACATGAGCCGATTCATTAGAAATGCACTTATTCAAAACCACATGTATTTCTAGAGATCTACATTAGATGCCGGATTTTTAACCAGTTATACAGTACATGTTCACCAGCTTCGATCACACATTTTATCAATTTGAACACCTGTCATCGAAAGATAAATAAGCAACTGAAATGTGCTTATAGTTTATCTTATTTTATTAGAACACTGTAAATGGGGCATCTGTGTCAAATGCAATTTATAATTAATAAAGTATTCTGATTTTCATTCTGAACTAAGGTGAGTTTTTTTAAGCTATATGAACCCTTATTAGTTCACTTATTCAAAATCAGGGTGTTCATCAAGATCTACATTATAAGCTGCATATGAAACCAGTAGTACATGTTTACCAGCTTCGATCATTTATTAAATCTTATTTAACACCTGTCACTGAAGGAGAAATAAGAGAAAAGGAAATAAACAGCTTAAATGCGTTTATATTGCATTTTATTCTATAATAGCACTAGAAATGGGGCATCTGTGTAAACTGGAAATTCATCCTGTGAATAAAGGTTTCTGATTCTGAACTGAGGGGAGTTAATTAAAGATATATGAGCCAATTTATTAAGAGTGCACTTATTTCAAATCACGAGTATTTATAAAGATCTACATTAGATTCAAATAACCCAAGCTGTATTTTAACTTCGATTTGAACGAGATAAATAAGCAACTTGTAAGCAAAGTGTATTTATATTGGATTTTATTCTCCATCTGTTTTATGTTTGACTCGCTTATTATTACTATTAGTATTACTTTACCATTTATTCTTTGTTCTTCTTTTGTATATTACTACACTATGAATGGGGCATCTGTGACAGCTGCAATTCTTCCCGGGGGAAAAAGTGTTCTGATTCGGAACTGATGGGAGTTGAAGCTATATTATTCTAAATCACACATTACTTACTGTGTTTTAAACCAAATATATTTGTTCACCGGTTTCGATCATACATATATATACATCAATTTGAACACCTGTCATCAAATACTTAAATACAAATATACTGTGGAAAAAGTTTATTTTGTGCACTTACCTGCCACTCTTGAACTTTCTGCGCTCCACAGCATTACTAACAAAAATATGCACATTAACGCCATTGCTCCCGTGCCTGCAAATACAGAACGGATCCATAAGCACTGCTGAACCATGGCAGAAACATCAATAATTACAGGTGTGTGCGCGAAAAAAAAAAAAAACATTACAAAAATGCCTACCTCTGTTTCTATTAAAAATCAATAAATACGTATATACAGTCCAGCGACCCTGGTAATTCCGATGGATCGTGATTTCAAGTAGTATCTTTAGACAGTTCCAGTTTTCCACATTTGGTTCTTCTGTTCGTACCCCTGCTCTTCACTCAGCGCAAATCTTTAGCCGGAGAGGGCAAAGTGCTATTTAAATAGTTTCTTGACATTCCTGAGAGCGCGTCTCTTCCAATCAGAAGCGCGCAGGACGCGGGAGCGCGCTTTATCCGTTTACCTCACTAAGCGCCTTGTGCGCAGCGGGAGCGCGCAGTCGTACTGCTGAAAGAGTACCATACCAGCACGTCATTCGGCTTCGTCCTAATCCAAAAACCTTAAACCATTGCAATGCGTTATAACCACCTTTACAGACAGGTTGATGGGCTAACAACCTATTTTAAGCGCAAATGCATTTGGGACAGAGTCGGTATGGCTCCACCAGAGCCCATCTCGCTTTCCTCTGTCTGCTTTTACAAACAATAAAGATAGATTTAAGATGGTAAACTATGTTTTGATATTTGTTTATATTAAATTGCTGAGAAGGCCTGAAAAGGTTTAAAATAGGCTTTAATACAATATTAATCTACCCAACTCTCCACAGACACCGATCTTGGCTGAGAATATACAATCTTCATCCTAATTGTTTAAATTCCGGGCTCTGTGCAGACTGGTCGAGATCTTTTACACCCAACTATCCACTTGCACACTTGTACTAAAACATAGCAAGCCCTTCCCCAAACTATTAGACCATGAAACTGCACAACTGCGTTCAGGACAGAGTCCGTATCCCTCCACTAGAGGCCCCCTCTTTTGTTTTGCTCTTTCTGATGTTACAAACAATGAAGGCAGTTTTAAGGTGTAAAAAAACGGTAGAAAAACATTCTTTAGTGTCCGTTTGTGTTTAATGAATAAGTAGGTTTAAAAAGATGTTTTTAATACAATATCAAAAAATACCTGACTACCTACCTGATCCATCCCTGCGGACACTAATCTTGGATAAGAATATACACTTGTATTGTAATTCTATATGTTCAGGGCTAGATCAAGGTCAAGATCTAAACACCGTAAATTTCCATTTTGTGTAGTGAACTGGGGCACAATCATACTGGAACATAGCAGGGCCTTCCCCAAACTGTTTGATGATGAAACTGGGCAACTGCGGTAGGGACAGAGTCTGTATTCCCTTCACTAGAGGCTTACTCATTTGTTTTGCACTTTTTGATTTTATGAACAATAAAGACAGTTTTTAGATGTTAAAAAATGTTAGAAAAAATGAGAAAGAATGAAAAGGTACCTACCCAATTTATCTCTACAGACACTAATCTTGAATGAGACTATACATTATGTTGGTTTGCAGTCTCCATTCTAAATCTAAAGTTTATGGTTCTATAAGTGCAGGCTAGTAAAGATCCATACACCCAAATATCAGCGTAAACTGGGTTGCAATCTTGCTGGAAGGTAGATTCATGGATTCAAGGAGACTTCATTATCATTTTCGTTGCATGTGGATCCAGTTTTAACCTATACTATTTAGTTGGGACTTAGATTTTAAAAATGTAGAAATAAGATATAAATATGAAATATATAATATAAAAAATACACAGACCATTTATATATACAACTATATATAAAAACATAGCAGCATGTAAAATATAAATTTAGCAGCATATGAAATATAGCAGAAAATATGTATGGTAAATGTAAACACTAGCAGATTATATAAAAGTTTTCCCCTAACTGATGCACAATGAAACTGCATTTGGAACAGCATCTTTATCCCTCCACTAAAGGCCCTCTCGAGATGGATGGATGGATGGATGGATGGATGAATGGATGGATGGATGGATGGATGAACAGGGTAAGCCCGTTGGGGTAGGCGGCAGGTGGTAAAGGAGGCCCACGGATGAATGGATGGATGGATGGATGGATGGATGGATGGATGGATGGATGGTTTGCTGGAGGGTTGAAGGGATGGACGGACTTTATTGATCCCGAAGGAAATTGAGCAGCCAGTAGATGAACATTTGACAATACTAGTAATACAGTAATTAAAAGAGACATAGTAAAAATAATTGAAAAATAATTGTGCAATACTAAATTAATAATGTGCACAAATAATGTTTTAATATGTGAATATAAATATTATTTGTAAAGAAATATTTAAGATGGTAAATTGCTAGAATAATATGTTTTGATATCTGTTTGTATTAAATGAATGAAAATATTTAAATTTGTTTTTTTTTTTTAATTCAATATCCTTGTATTTACCTGCCTACCTACCTTTAAGGTGTCAAAAATTGTTAAGTGTCTGTAATTCTACTCCTAACTCTCCCGTCTCCTCCATCTCTGATTTGCCACGATCTAATTCCCCTGTTTATTAATCACAGGTGTGTTTCATTTACTCAGGCGCACTAGACACTATTTATCTTCCGGGTTTCCTCAGCCATGCGCGAAGGATCCTGTGAGTTTTGACACGGCTGGTTTACCTCAGGGATGTTGCTCGGTGCTACTGTTTTGCTTCCGTCTCGCGCTGAAGTCAGCCGCGCTACCGGTTCCTTGTCTGCGTCGACTCAACACCATGACGTAGCGCATTCCTGATCCAGGTCCCAAGCTGACAAATCCTATTGTTTTCCACATTCACGTAGACAGCGGGACTTTTGAAAGACGTTCTATGTCTCACGGCTGATTCCCTGCGATCGCCTGCTTCTGTTTGTTTTTTCGTTTGTTTTGGAACTTTTCTTAGTTGCTTTATTAAAATCCGGTGTTGGACTATATATCGTATCCAGTGTCTTACCATCGCAGCATAACATTATCCTTCGACACAAAATGGAGTCCCAATGGGATGAAAGCGGCAGCGGAGCAAGCCCCGCCCCCGAACTCGATCTTTCCACTATTCGTAGGGAGCTGCAAGAGTTCGCGTCTGTTCACCCCTTTGATAGGTGAATTTAGGGTCCTAGTGGGATATTTTGCAGTATTTGTGGTAATTGGGATGCATTTCAATGGATGCTTCACCAGAAAAGTTATCCATATGCCACTTTTTCATTGTCGATCCTTCCTGCAAACTGTGGGCCTTGGCAAATGCAACAAGACTTGTGTCTTTTGTTTAACAAGGTCTCATTTAGCTCCGCTGCAGCTGAAAGAGCTGGACCTGGACTGTCAAAGCAACAAACACTCCTCTCCAACAGTTTTCTTAAGGGGCCCGTCTGACCTGGGCTTGTCAGTTTCTTGGACTATTTTCTTATCATCTCCACTTGATGTTTGGACGCATTAAAATGTCTGCCACCTCAGCAGCAGACTCTGTCTTCAAGGACTTTATGATCAGCACTTTGGTTGGCGGTTGAATCTTTGCCATGTTGTCAGAGTTCAGGTTGCACTTCACATGACAGTCTGGTGTGCTGAGGTTCTTTTATACACACTTGTGAATGTATTAATTACAGTTGTTCCAGGTGACATTCTCATCAGTGTTTGGTTGAATCATTTAAAGACATGACAAGACTTTTGTCTTTACCAAATTGCAGACATCAGAGCACTTTTTGACAGTTTAATTTTGTACCCAGTTAATAATACAAAAGCCCTTGACAATAAATGGAACCATATATTGTAACAATTATTTACAGAAGTTATATGCCATTTTAAGTTATTATATCCTTACGTGACAAGACTTGTCAGGGACAGTACAGACTATAATCAAAGAGTGGTATCTGGCATCTTTTTGACTGAGAATGAATGGTATTAGGTTGAGAAAAATAGCATTTTTATGTTAGTCAATAGGATGTGATTATTCAAGGGTGCCTCTGATTCAAGAGGGTTTGGGAATTAGAGGTCAGTCATTTTGGAAGGTAGGCTTTATCACAGTGGTAAATCAAATTGTTGTGGTTATTCAGGAACATTTATTTATTTAATGTGCAGTTCTTTAGGAAAGTGTATTTGTTTTGATATACATGATTAATAGAATGGATGTTGGCATTGAGGTGCATTTTTATGCAAGCGGTTGCTAGACATGTTTGGGTTTGTATTAATGACCGTTCACCAATTTGGTTAATTCTTTAGAAAAGGGCGCTACTCCTAAAACATAGGGTTAATTACTAATTTGGGTGCACTCATTATAATGTTTGTAGTGTATCTAGTAAATGTTTTAAAGTTTTTTTTTTTTTTTAATGTAGTCTCTAACAGTGTCTAAAAGACAAATAACTCTGGAGGTTTTGCAAAAACCCTCTGTAGTACAAAAATGTGAGGGATAAATAAAAATTCCACACTGCAAAATGCCATGGAAATGGTGCCTGCAGACCTCACACCCTGACATTCAACACTCACATTCAGATACAACCAAAACAGATCAGGGTGTGCTACCCAAACATTGTGTTTCATATAAAACAACATTAATCAAACTTAAATGATAATCAAATGATTTAAATTGCATCTTCTCCCATGTCACTGTGCTTTCTCTGCTTTTCTCCCACTGGATAAAAATGTGGATTTAATGTGAATTGGCTGCTCTAAATTGCCTCTGTCTAAATGTTTTTCATCTAATGTGTGTCTAAGTGTGTACCCAGCAATGGAATTGCACCTTCTCCTGAGTGTATCTGTCCAGCACTCAAAACTTTCTGCCCTAAATGGGCATCGAGAACCCCCCACAACCCTAGTAAATGATTCAGTGGAAGATTATAAAGTTATAATGTCAAAGATAGATATTTAAATAAAGTCAATATCCATCAATTATTCTATGTATTTCTTTACAAAACTTTGTTTTTTTTAAGTCACCACTTTTAATTCAGTGGACACAGTTTTTAAATGTGTTATCTTAGAAAACACACAAATAATCAGCACATTTGTTTACAATATGTTTATGTTTGAGGTTCGTTCTTTTGTAATTCCAAAATTAACATAGTGCTTACCTTCACAGCTGTTGTAATGCTGGATAACTCTGTGGTTGATGTTGATGCTATTGAAGCCCTATATGAAAATGTAAGTATATTTCATAATTCATGTTTCCATAATTCAATTCAATGGTTTTATTGTTAACTTTTTAGCAGAATTGGATGTTCAGTATATCACTAATTTCAAATACACTTAGCACAGATTAGTGAGTTAAAACTCACAAAAGGATGACAGGCTTTATTGTTTCTGACAATACCTTCAATGTTGTAACTTTGATTTCTAAGCAAGACAATCTTTAGGTAACTTCTCAAAAAAATAAAAAATTTCTCCGCTCATTTGTGCGTTTGTTTTTTAATTACCAGTTCTGACTATTTTACTCAAATACATGTTGAGATTTTAAAATAGTCATTCTGACCGTTGGCTTATTTCATAACGACAATGTCAGTTTTCATTAAGGTCAAATTGTGCAAGGATGGTTCAGGGATTTTTTACTAATGAATTTGCCACCAAAGGGTCCTCATTTTTTAAACATTTTTTGAAAATGCTAAAAAAAAAAATACTATTAAGAAATGGTCTATGCAAGATCAACATTAAATATATAGCATTTCCAAAAGAAAATAAACATGACAGAATAATGCCATGATGACTATCCACTGAAATTAAAGATAAATATGGTCTATTAATTAAAAGATTAAAAGATTAATGCTAGCTATACAATTCATAATTTACACTTCTGTTTGACTGCCAGTATAAAAGCTGCATTGCAAAGACTGGGGTCTGTTGTGATATTAAAAATAAAATGTAAAATATTACAAAAGTTAATTTAAATAGATTAAAGAAAAATATAAAAGTTGTTGGAATATAATCTGAATTAAGTCAGTTAATTTAGCTTTTGACAATTGTTGTTAGTTTCTTAAATATGGTCCTAAAAAGTTATAAGGCCCCTATCTAAGCAAATGTAAACACGAGCAAGATTTTCTAATATTTAAATGTAATTGAAGATTTGAATGTTAACTATCATACACAGATTAATTAATCAAAGAATATCTACATAATCAAAATAAGAGACAGACAATCACGTAAAATACATTTAAAAATATGCAAAACAAAAAATTCTAACTTGGCGCACAACTTTAATTAATATATTAGAAAAAAATCACGTTTCAACTTTTAAAAATTAACTAAGTTAATCTAAGCTATTAGTGAAAAGTCTAAGCACATTTAAGCTCAAGTACTGATGATGTAAAATAATTTGATTTTAGCGCAACCTAAAAATGTTCAATGTTTGTATTTACATATTTATGAAACTGTTAATAAACAGTGTGTTTTTTAATGGTACCTAGCAAGCTCAGCCGGAAGAACTGGAGAAAATAAGCAAACACTACAAAAGCTTGGATGCAGAGCATGTAAAACTGCTGGACAAACCTGAACAGTAAGAAAACCACATTTAATTAATTTTACAAAACTGCTCCACATATAATTTTTTTTTTTTTATAAATCCTGGACTATGCAAATTCACCTTTCACAATTCAATCAGAATAAGGTTTAAACAAGTATTACATGTCCAGTTACACAATAGTCCCATGACAAAGCAATAAGGCACTCGATTGAAGTTGTACATTGCTGTGAATAAACCACAGGAAATTTCGATTTATAAATGCATTGACAAGGCAAAATTGTTGATAAACTCACCTTCCGCAACATAATCCAGTCTGTTTTTCTAAATGAACCCTACGTATTTATAAATCAAACCTTGTTTTTGTTTTTTTCCATCATAGTGTGTTGGTAACGGTTTTTAAAAATCAATAAGGCACTCGAGGTTGTGCATTTTGGTAGATAAACCACGAGAAAGAGGCGTAAAGTGTATGCTGTTCGTGTGTCGTGCCTAATAACACCCCTTTCCCGTGGTTTATTAACAATAATGCACAACCTCGAGTGCCTTATTGCTTTAATAAGCCACATTCATTGCTACTAGAGAAACAACATATCTAATACATAGTCATGAGAATGGAATGGTAAAATCAAAGCCTGTGTTTATTTCCACTGAGCATCAATATTGGCTCGACTCCTGCACCCACACTCCCAAAACAGAACTGCCAGTAATAACTGCAAAGCTTCTGCATCTGACTTTTTGTTCTGTTGTACCCTTCAGAGCAAAATATCTTCGTGGCCAATGCTGAGTGCTTTTTTTGTTTTAGTCCAATGAATAAATCTTGTATAAATATTTTTTGATGTTAATGAAGCACAACACTAATCTAAAAAAACTGCACAAAATTCTTTTTTAGGGCAAGTATATATCCATGTCGATGAAAAAACAGTCTTAATACACTATAAATGTAAATATCCATGCAAACAGCTGAGAATGAACAAAACGACCTCTAAAGTAAACAAGCCAGCCATTTTCTTTCAGGTTTCTATATGAGCTTGCTCAGATTCCTCAGTTCTCCTTAAGGGCACGCTGTCTCATTCTCCGGTCAACATTCATTGATGCTGTTGCCGCTACACGACGCAAAACACAGATTGTCCAACATGTGTGCAAGGTACAATCATTATAAAGATGCTTTCTTCCATACACTACTATGTAATCTGAAATAATGTTATAAAATATAAACCATCCGAGCTTTCAACTGTTTGACTTGTTGCCCTCAGGAAAGTGCGACAGGTTTAACCTCCTAGGACCTGGCGTCCACATACGTGGACAAAAACGCATGTTATGCCAAAAGTTCGGGTCTTAGGAGGTTAAGAACAGTTTTTTTTCTGAACGCCATCATCACACTGAACTAACACATACAGTACAGGCCAAAAGTTTGAGCACCCTTGCATTCAATACTTACAACTTACGTTGTAGTTTCTTACTGAAGGCATCAAAACTTTGAAAGAAACCATGAGGAGTTATGTACCTAAAAAATATTGAAATAACTGAAATAACTGAAAACGTTTTATATTCTAGTTTCTTTAAAATAGCCACCCTTTGCTCTGATTACTGCATTGCACACTGTTGGCATACTAATTAGTTATACTAATTAACCCTTATAGGAACACCTGAAAATCCTTTCCGGTGAATACCTCTTGAAGCTCTTTGAGAGAATGCCAACAGTGTGTAAAGCAGTAATCAGAGCAAACGGTGGCTATTTTGAAGAAATTAGAATATAAAACACGTTTTTAGATATTTTACTTTTTTGTTAAGTACACAACTCCCCATGTTCATTCATAGACTTCAATGAGGATGTACAATGTAAGTAGTCGTGGGGGAAAAAAAAGAACGCATTGAATGAGAAGGTGTGTCCAAACTTTTGGCCTGTACTGAACATAGATCTAGTTTAACCTTCCAAACCCCTTGGCCTCTTACCCACTTACCTGACAAAATCCTGATAATTTACTTGCTGTGCAATACTGGTTACTGTTAAATACCACTATTCCTACTAGTCACCATCCATAATGTGCAATATTTTAATAATGTGCAATAACTGTGTGTACTATACCAAAGCTAATCTATAATTTTAACTGATTTTTCATTTTATCTCACAATTAAAATACTAAAAATGTGTGCACTGAGGAAGGAGGAGTGGCTTTCAATTCCATTGTACATTCTAATCTAAAACTAATGCGACAGAAACAATTCAACTTATCAATCTCTTTTTCATTTTAATGACCATGGCATGCCAAACAAGAGCTCATGTTAAAATATGTACACTTTAGTGTTACACCTTCCCTGCATTTTCCATGTACACCAGGCTTTGAAAATTTAGATGATTGGTTCTAGATACTGTACCTCAGAAGAAGCACAACAGTCATATTCAAAGCAGAAACTTTACATAAAAGATATTTGTTGAGTTATATGTAATATAAAGACTTGAACAAAAAATTAACTGAATTAACAAAAAATACAAGGAGAAGAGATCAAAAAGATAATAAAGCAAATTTTTGCACACAGCTGCAACAGAGCTGGTCGCAATGTGTAGTTTCAAAAATAACAGTTAAATACGCAAAGCAGGCATCTGGTGAAATAATTTATTTGTAAGAAATGCCGGTTTAAGTTAGCGCTAGCTTACTTTTAGCTGTCTTATACTTACTAGGTTTCACATACAAAAGTGTTTGAGATTAAACAGAGTAAGTGTTGCTGATCTTAGTTGTTTATCTCTAGCTGTTTAGCAAGCATTAGCTTGCGAACTTACTTTATAGCTTGCTGATTCTGTATTGTGGATTTAAAAACAGGTTTCACAACTCCCAGGTTAAAGATGTTAATGGGTCGTAAACACTAAAATGCTAGTGTAGTTTAGGGGTAGTTTATCATTGTTTATTGTTTTACCTATAGATGTTTTGTTAGTCTGGTTTGTAAGCTGTCATTACAGACTACTTCTGGTTTTTGGGTGCATGGATGTGTTCGAAATAACTGCAAATTCTAAGTGACCAGTGACACTCCCAATGAATATTTCAGTTAGCGATTATGCAGGTAACACAAGTATTAATTAATTCATTCATTATCTTCCACTTATTCCTTTATTGGGGTCGTAGGGGGGGTTCCCCAAACCCATCCAGGGGAGAACTACTCGGGCGCTGGGCAGATACACCCAGGACAGCGAGCCAATCACTCATACAGCCACACTACACAATGCAAATTAGAGCAATCAATTTACCTTAAATCCATGTTTTTGGAATGTGGGAGGAAACCCACTCAGACAGGGGGAGAACATGGAAACTCCACCCAGATTGGGATTTGAATCCCCGGGAATCCCCAGCGCTTAAAGGTGAACGTGCTAACCATTAAGTCACCGTGCCGCCCGGTAACACAGTATGTTAATCTTGTGTTTGTTGATTTGTACCAAATACATCTGAATCTTTCACTTGTGTGCTAGTATACCAAAACAAAGCATATTCGCAAGTGTTGGCTATATAGCTTGAGGTGTAAACACAGAGTTTAAAGTTGAGTTAGGGATTCATCTTAGAATTCTTGTTTTATTACTAATGTGGCAGATCCTAATGGAAAAGGACAGTGTGAAAAAAGTGCTGGGGCTTGTGCTCGCTCTAGGGAACTACATGAATGGTGGAAGCAGAACCCGAGGGCAAGCAGATGGCTTTGACTTAGAGATTCTTCCCAAGCTCAAAGATGTTAAAAGCCTCGTAAGTTATTAGATTAATATAACTAAAAACCACATACATCAATAACATTATGATACAAAATACACTAATCCATATGTAAATATGCTTTACACATTTTCTCTGTTAATCTCTTGATATTTTAAATCTCTACAGGATAAGATTTTAAGCTTGGCGGATTATGTCGTCTCTTATTATCTACATAACCTTGATGAGGTATGCATGTGTCATTTTTTCTTATTTTTACATATTATAACTAACCTAGGATTGGTCCAACATGGTCTAACATTTATTGCCATGAATGTATTCCCATGATTGTATGTGAAAGTAAACATAATGTCTGTTAATAATACAGCAATTCGAAAAAGATATTGAATACAATATTTTTTAACATCACATGAAAAACTAAATAAAACAATAATGTGACCTGTTTTACTATAATACTTTTTTTTTAAATATATGTTTTCATTAATTAATTTATTATCGTTTGCTTAATTCTATACTAGGGTGGGGTAGGTTTGCATGCCCATCCAGCAGAGAATATTTCAGGTACTGGGCAGATACTCCAGACACTCACACAAACACACACTATGGGCAGTTTAGATAGGGGCAATTTGAAGCAAATCATTTACCTTGGATCCACGTTTTTGAACTGTGGGAGGAAACTGGAGAACCCAGTAGACACAGAAAGACCATGCAAACACCATCTTGATCTGGTTTTGTACCTGGTTAGTCCTTTTTAATATTTTGCCTTTTTTATCAAGAAAGTTAAAAAATATATAGTTTTGAATTTAAAAGAAATTTGTTCATAAATTTTAGCTAAAAAAATATGATCTGAATATAAGTTTCTTTGTGTGAAAATCAACATAAAACAACGTTTAAATGGTGATGTCCAAACTACATGATGTATTTATACTCTGGGTCATCTGGTATAGAATGAATGAAGAAATGCTTCACAATTGTCAACTTACCTTTTTAATTTTCATAGAACGCTGGTGCAGAAAACTGCGAGTTTCCATTACCAGAGCCTCAGGATGTTTTCATCGCTTCTCAAGTAAGGTTTGAAGAACTTTTCAAAGACCTGCGCAAACTAGGAAAAGACCTTGAGGGTAAGTCATGACAGACATGCAAAAAACAAAATCAAGCAGCAATACACCATTTTCACTGTTTTTTCTGCATGAATTGGCAGTTGAGACACTTGGCACGCCTGCAATCAATCAGCATCCATCCTGTTATTGTGTATTTTTTCAGCGCGCTGATGACTGACTGTAGCTTTGTCAGTGTCTCGCAGTGGTCTACTTATTCAGGACCGAAAAAGGCAGAGTTACAACCCCCCGGCTTCGCTTTAATCAGGACCAATTGGAAAAACGTCTCCTTGCTATAGGCTTGGCTTTCTGCCACTGCCCACAGTCATTACAAAGCCATGTCAGGACTGCAGTAAGAGCCATTTCAAAGCAATGAGGACTGAGGGAGACATTTAATGATGTTTGTTCAAAGCTGTTGCATATTTTATTCCGTAATGATTATATACTTTACATTCCTTTGCATTTGTAAGTGTTATTTAAATCATACTGTCTACTTGGTCTACAGGACTTAACCCAGGTACATAGCAATGACATGTCATCTGGCTAAACTGTGTGTATGTGTGTCTACGAGACGAAGCGGAGTCTCTGCGATTTTGCAATGGCGCCTTTCAGATATGTCTTATACCCTGCCCATCAGATGCTTCTGGTATTGTAGGATGCCAGGGCTTTGTCACACATGTCGTCGTTGAGGGTCAGAGGCCTACAGTGCTGCTCTTCTTATGTAATCTGAGGGATTATCGTCCGACGTGCAGCGCTCTATCTTTGCACAGATGCACCGCTGTTCTCCTGTTACACTGTATCAGCTCCCGTTCGGTGTGGCCCTACAGATTTTTGTCAAAGATTCTATTCTTTGCCTCTCAACAAGCCCTCCTTATCGGGCGACTGAGAGACTGCCAAATCTGGCCCATCACGTTCTTTGCTTTGTCCCACTGTTTGAACCTCCCTCATGCCTGCTATGAACCATGGCTTTTGTGTTTTCAGCTGTTTTGTTTTGGTTTTCTACGGCAGGGTTAGTTTGTTTGCACTAAGCCCATAGTTTATGCTTAGAGATTTTTTTTTGGACCAAATCTATCTCATTACATTTTGTCATGGGAATCTTTGTGACTTTTCCTGAGACAGAGTGTTGAGTTCATTTTTTAAATACAGTGGTAAAATGCCAACATTTGTTGATTAAAATAATGTTTCTTTAACAAACTCTTTACAGCTTTTCATGCATTTCCCGAAATATTATAAATTGATTAATGTTTTGCCTAAAGAATTATACCCACTACTCTAAAAAGTTGTCTGCATGTTCACCCACCAACATCTTAATAGTTAAAGAAATCAAAAGAAAAAGTTTGAGTAAATGTATCTTAACAAAAAAATAAAGGGAACACAAAAATAACACATCCTAAATCTCAATGAATAAAATATTTCAGTTGAAAATCTTTATGTAGTAGATAGTGGAATGCGTTGAGAACAAAATAACATA
>JAOUQT010315446.1:0-14602 GCA_025769995.1 Xyliphius kryptos | reverse complement strand
GGGGTTGTAGTTCTAACCTGATAATTGCAGCTCCGGATCCACAATCAAAGTGAAATTGAATAATCCCGCCTATCAGGATGATTGCCAGAAAGTCCTGACTGTGTGTGTCATGGCTGTACAGCAGAGTCCCGTCCTGATTGGTCGGCTTAAAGACGATGTGAAATTCCATAAAGGAGAGGTAGAGGTGAAGCGGCTGAGGCCACGGCGCACCAATGTATGACATCATTTCCTGATTAAATTGAGGCAAAGTCACCACAAACTCTAGAACACAGAGGGGTGGAGTCAGTGTGGCTACTGAGGTGTGTGTGTGTGTGTGTGTGTGTGTGTCTGTGTGTGTGTGTGTGAGTGAGACAGACTCACTCTCCCCACAGTGAGCCCCTCTGTACCCCAGTGGACACAAACAGATGTAAGAGTTGATGCGAATGGCATAACACACTCCACCATTCTTACAGATCACCTTCTCACACACATTACTGCTGCACTCGCCTGAAACACACACACACACACACACACACACACACTGAGGAACAATACACAAACGCACACATACTGCACTGTGACCGTGTGTGTGTGTGTCTGTGCACCATACCAACATCAGCACCGCTGAGTGCACGCCCCCGAGGCCATGCTCTGAGGTCACTGTTTTTTCCATTGATTGACAAGTGCTGGACACACCCCTGAAAGCCTTGATTGGTTCCCACTGCTTTACCCAGCCAGTAGACTTTGGGAGCTCCACCCACAAACAATGGTGTGCGAAATGTTATTTTAGTGTACTGACCCTGAAACACACACATGCACACGTTCACACACACACGCACGGACACACACACACACACACACACGTACACACACACACACACGTACACGTGATTGGAGGAGATGAGTTCTCAGTCACAGTGTCAGCGTTACAGACTGTTTCAGGTTTTAATGTAAATCCTGTTCTGCTCCTTTAATTCTGACGTGCTGCTGGGAAACGCTCACAGCTGGTCATGTCTCCTTTTGCAGTATTAAAGCAGTAAAGATGTGGGTGTGGCTACCTGTGAGCGTCCTGAAACGGGCATACTGTTGTCGAGTCGCAGCCACCCGTTAACGCCGTCTCTGAATAAAGTGACAGTGTGCCACTGACCAATCACAATGCAGCTCTGACTGATGATGTGTCCCGGTCCGGTGCCACAGTTAAACCTGCACACATGCATTTACTCACTGATCTCAGACCTGTAGCAGCACGACGACCGGAGAGAGAGAGAGAGAGAGAGAGAGTGCACGGAGAACTCGGACTTTACCTGAAGTGAAGTTTCCGGTTTACGAGGGCAAGTGAGGTAAAGTCTCCATGACCGTGTTCATTCTCTCCACAGTACAACAACAACCCGTCCTCAGAGTCTGCCTGAGACAGAGACACAGACACAGACCCACGCAGATGAATGCACACAGACACACACACACGCACACAGAGACACACACAGACACAGACACATTCAGATGTACCCATATAGAGACACACACATGTTAAATATTGAGATTCATGATTGTACACTAAACTACAGTACAGTACAGTAAAGTGGAAATTGTCCTTTTCCTGAAAACAACGTGGCAGATCAGCTTCAGTTTATAAAGATCCATCTAAACAAATCACAAGTGTCCCTTAACCAGAAGAGACCAAAGTGGAGATGCTGGACCATGATGCACTGCACAACACATGAACTGTTGTTCATCAGAGTGGTGGATTCAAATATGTTCTGCAGCTGTGGAACCTGGACCCTTTACAGTCACTGAGTCGTCCCTGAACTTTTCTGTGTAGCAGAGTGTTCTGCAGGTTGTGGTTCTCTGTGTAGCAGAGTGTTCTGCAGGTTGTGGTTCTCTGTGTAGCAGATTGTTCTGCAGTCAGATCTGGCTCGGTCCATCCAACAGTTAAAGCTTGGCTGAAAGTGGGTCCAGCACCAGGACAGTGTCCTTTCCAACAGATCTACAAGTGAACGACTGGAGGAGAAAAGACTGAAGGTCCTACAGCGGTTCAATTAAAATCCAGGACCAAAACCAACTGAAACACTGCTGTAACTGTGAATGAGTGAATGTTACACAAACTTTAGTAAACTGAGACAACACTGCATGAAGGAATGGATCAGACCTCTTCAGGAACCATGTGAGGGAACCACACAGTCCAACTGAGAACCATCACTCCATCTAACTTCTACTGTAGTGGTTCCACAAACTATTGATTCAGGGGCTGAACATTTCTGTTCCTTCAATAACCGATCGATGATGAGGATGGTCAGCAGTTCGACTGATCAGGTTTTATAATCCTTTAATAATCAGATGTTTGTTTTATGTTCTGGTTATTTGTGATTGTATTTTATATCTAAATTCAATTTTATTTACTTTATTTTTACCTTAAATTCCAGAGTGATGTGGAAGAGCTGGTACGAGTTCTTTAGGGGTTCGAAGGTCATGAAGGAATAACCATAAAACCTCGGGAATTTCAACAACAAGTCTACACACACACACACACACACACACACACGAAAATGTGTTTAGTTTAGTTGTGTATAATAAAGTATCTTTTCCATTTCCTGTTAAAGTTCTCAGACTTAACTTCAGTTCCACGTATACTTAAGCCTTAATTATAACCTTCTGTACAGTTGTTTCCATGGCGACCAAGGATGCAGTGACAGCGTGAACCACCAGTTTTACAGTCAGCGACACAAACACTGTCAGGTGGACACGTGGTCTGGTCACATGGGGTGTCATACACACAGGGCTGCACTGTGTTCCATGTGGAACTGTGAGTTCCTGTAGCGGTACTTGGGGAAGTTCTGGATACCACAGAGGTGATGTTACGCCTCCAAAGAGCAGGTATGGTTCTGGATACAGGTGTTGTCTGATGGACAGATGTGCTCAGAGATTCCACTGTGTTCTGCTGAACAGTTACGGTTCCAGATTCAGGTGAGTTCTGAAGGACAGCTGCTGTAGTTCTGAACACCGGTGTGTTCCAAAAGACTGGTGTGCTCCTGGGTTCTGGTGTGCTCTGAACAATGGGTTCAGTTCCAGTTTCTGTAGTTCTCATTTTAGGTGTGTTCTGAACGATGACTGTGTTTTTGTATCCAGGTAAGTTTTGAGAAGTTTTTGTATTATGGGATGTTCTGTAAATCATAAGTCCATTAGCAGTAGCTGTGTGAGATCGCAGCTCAGACTTTCGGGGGTTCTTTACTACAGCAAAGAGATTTATCTGAAAAATGAAGAGAGACGCAGCACAGCGTTAACGTAGAGAGACGTCAACAATGAGACAATGTTCAGGCAGAACAGTCCTCTGTGGGACGGGGATCCGACACGCTGCTAAGAACATGCCAATCATTCCGATCACCTGCCGGACACTTTTACATAATTAGAATCATCAGAACTTCCTATTTCAGTTAAACACAGAGTGGTTCATCATTCAGGGAGGTGGTAGCTCAGTGGTCAGAGCGTTGGATAATCAATCAGAAGGTTGTGGGTTCAAATCCGAGCTCCACTGAAGTTACCAATGTGGGTCTTTAAATAAGACCCTCAACCCTCACTGTTCCAGGGGTTCTGTATGGAACCCTGTGTTCTGATTTCAACACAGATCTGCAACACGATGGAACCGAGGTTCCGGTTACGTCTGGATGTTTTATAGAGGTGTATGGATTACATCATGACAAAAACTGAATCATACCGCGTCTGTAGACAAATCATAATCAGAGTCATCAAAACCAAAGCCTTCATCATCCTCATCTTCAGAGTCAGTGCCATGTGGTGTTTTAACTCCACTCCCCAGATCAGCTGCACCTGATTGGAGGATCAATTAAATCAGTGATTTATTTAAATCAGTGAATCAGTTATAAGAGTATTGATTACAGATACTGAATGATACTCAGCAGTTGAGATTAAAAGATGTGAATGCATTACACTGATGATGGTCACTCATCACTGGGGAGGGACCAGCGCTCTTGTTCTCAGTCAGTCTGTTAAAGACTCAGTTCTTCTCTTCTGTTCAAACTCTGATCCAATTTTATGAATATTGTAAATATTAGACTTTGTTCTTTAAATTAAAAACAGTTTCATTTGAACCTCTTTACCATCCAAATCCTCACAGTTGTGTAATTAGTAATCAAAAATCAATAACTAAAAGATTAATTTGTTTGATTTTTTTCTAAGTAAACTTTTAAAACCTGTTTGATGCTCTGAGGACGTTTTTAGATTTCTAAATTCATATAGAAATCTGAAATCCACAAAACCTGTTCAATCAAACAAATCCCAACCAGAGCAGTAACACATACTGTGGGGGTGGGGGGTAATTCAGCAAATCATAGTGTAAAATTATATTTATTTAAACACTAAAAACCTATGGGTGGAGAAAGCAATGGCAAACTACTCCACTATACTTGCCAAAATACTTTGTGAATCACGATTCATGAAGTGACCGAGAGTCGGCTACGGCTGATCGGGATAATCATCATCATCATCATCATTGTACAGCACACCCAACGATGTACTAGCAAACAAAAGAATGTATGTTTAATCACTATGTAGATTTGCATAATGCAGCAAAAGTGTTTATTTTTAAGTTTTCTGCATTAAAAAAATATTTGTTTTCAATAAAACAATAATCCAAGAAGGTGTGTTACTTTGATCTCACAGAGACAAGTCATATTTAAGCCCAAATCACAGCAGTGTCAGAAACATAAATCTTCTGGTTGTGCCAACCCTGAATAGAAGGAACCAGAAGAGAAATGCTGGACTACTTAACTAAAAGGTGAGTCAGTGAGATTGGGCTATACACAGTCTGTGTAAAAAAATCCACATTAAATTTACATTTTCCATTCTTGACCATCAAGCTACAGAAAACTGATGAATAATCAGGTTCTGCTCCGTTTTTAACTTTTACAAAATAAACACACATTACTCTATGCATACTAGAGGAAATTTCTTTTTTTTCAATGAGTTCTTTATTTTTAATGATGTTTTTATGAGTCACACAGAGGTCTGGTTCACCGGCATAATTGAGTCACTTTGTTTGCAGTCAATGTAAAGCTTTAGCAAGTGGTGTTGCCAAAGTATAGGGGGTAAAATGAGCAGGAAAACTCAAAATCTAATTGTAAAAATAATCCACCATTCTGAACTTAAACTGTTAAAAATATCTTGTGTATTAAATTAAACTAAACTATCAAATATAAAAAAGCTTTTTTTTTCTTCTTTTTTTTTTTTGAAGCATTACATGTGGCTTATTTTATTTAAGAATTTGTTGTACTGTATAGCCTGAAAGACAAAATCTGAGTTCTGGCCCAAACACAAGCCTGAAGTGTTCTTATGTCTTCGTTATTTCCTGAAAACTGCTTGAAAAACAGTCCCTTTACATTTTCTTTTAGTTAGAGGGTAAAAATTATTATGTTCACTCACTACAGTTTTAGTGTGAGATCTAGATTCACATCTCAGAACTGGGAATACCAGTTCAAATCCCGATCTGGGTGGAGATTCCATGTTCTTCCCATGTCCGCATGGGTTCTTTGGTTTTACCCACAGTCCAAAAACATGGATTCAAGGTAAATTGTCTGTTCTGGATTGTCTGTGTGTGTAAGTAGGTGTCCAGCAATAGATTGGCACCCTGTCCATCGCCCGAATTGGTTTCAACTTATGGGACTGAGGTTGTGCTTGGGCTGCATTCAAACCCAGGCTAGATTTTGAGTGCTTAATGTGCAAAATATAGCGATTTGTTTCTCTGTTTAACTACTTTTGTTAGCATCAACATCACAAGTATATTTTTAAACTTAAGATGCAGGTTACACTTTATTTACTAATTCAGCATACATGTATAAATAATAACCTTCAACATATAAGCAAATTTGTTCCATTTCAAACAACCCATTTGTTTTTTGCCAGTACAGTCAGAAAGTGTAATCAAATCACCAGGGGACACTTAAAATGTGTTTTCTAGGTTAGGTGTAAATACATTTTTAACATAGCTTTTTACTTGTAATTCAGTCAGTTAGGATGAATAATGTCAGGTCTGAACAGGACCACACTAGTTCATTCAGCTTTGTGGTTTCATCCGATGCTGGCTTAGAGGTAAGAGAACAATGACCCTCCATTCTGCATTCATACCATACCAATTCAAAGAATTATGAGGATAGACAAAAGTGCAGTAGTTCCACCTTAAACAGTCTAAGAAAAATGATGTGCGTTTTCCCAGCACATTAAAAATTCTGCAGTTATTTGTTTTTAGTGGGCAGTCCGATAAAACCAGGTAATTTGTACATTTTCAAAATGACTGTGTATTTTTAATTAAGTTAATATATTTTTTGGTTTCTTTACACCAAACTGGGTTGTAAACATAAGGCCACTGTATGTTACAGTGTAACCCAAAAGTGAGTACACCCCTCACATTTCTGCAGATATTTAAGTACATCTTTTCATGGGGTGATCCTGACAAAATGACAATTTGATTCAATTAAAAGTACTCTGTGTGCAGCTTATATAAGTGTAACTATTCTTCCCTCAAAATAACTAAAAGTCAAATTGAGCACCGCTTGTCATTTTCCCTCCCAAATGTCACGTGACTTACTAGGTCTCAGATGTGAATAGGGAGCATGTGTGTTCAATTTTGTAGTACAGCTCTCACACACATACTGGTCACTGAATGTTCCAACATGGAACCTTATGGCAAAGAACTCTCTGAGGATCTTAAAAGACGAATTCTTACGCTACATGAAACTGGCCAAGGCTACAAGAAGATTACCAACACCCTGAAACTGAGCTGCAGCACAGTGGCCAAGATCATCCAGTGTTTTATAAAAGCAGGGTCCATGCAAAACAGACCTCACGTTGGTCATACAAAAAACGTGCTCAGAGTCACATCCAAACACTCTTAGAACGATAGGCACAGAAGTGCTGTCAGCATTGCTGCAGAGATTGAAAAGGGGGGGGTCAGCCTGTCAGTGCTCAGACCACACGCTGCACACTACATCAAACTTCTCTGCATGGCTCTGAAGGAAGCCTCTTCTGAAGTTTGTTGTTGACATTTCAACAAAGGACGTGGATTACTGGAACTATGTCCTATGGTCTGATGGGACCAAGATTCATTTATTGGGTTCAGATTGTCTCAAGTATCTGTGGGGAAATCAGGTGGGGAGTACAAAGATAAGTCTGTCATGCCTACAATCAAGCATGGTGGTGGGAATGACATGGTCTGGAGCGGCATGATTACTCCAGGTGTTCAGGAGTTACATTTTACTCCCATTGAACTCCAATATGTACTTTGAAATACTGAAGCAGAGCATGGTCCCCTCCCTCTGGAAACTGGGTCGCAGGGCACTGTTCCAGCATGATTATGACCCCAAGCACAGCTCCAAGGCGACTACTGTTTTACTGAAGAGGTTGAGGGTAAAGGTGTTGGACTGGCCAAGCATGTTTCCAGACCTGAACCCAATAGAACATCTTTGGGGCATCATCAAGCAGAAGGTGGAGAAGCGCAACGTCTCGAATATCCGCCAGCTCCGATATATTGTTATGGATAAATGGAAAAGCATTTCAGTTGCAACCTGTAAAGCTCTGGTAAACCCCATGCCCAGGAGAGTTCATTTAGTTCTAGAAAATAGTGGCCATACAAAATATTGATAGTTCAGGAACATTCACTAAGGGGGGTACTCACTTTCTTGCTGGTGGTTTAAGCATTAATGGTTGGACATGGAGTTATTTTGAGGGAAAAAAAATTTACACTTTTAAGCTGCACACAGACTACTTTTAATTGTGTCAAAGGTTCATCTTGTCAGTGTTGTCCAATGAAAAGCTATCTTTAAATATATGCAGAGATATGAAAAGTGTACTCACTTTTGTGTGTCAGCTCTTAAAGAACAGTAATATGATGACTTTGGTGTCAACAAAATGCCACAAATTGTAGCTTTGGAATGCAAACAGCAGGCTACGGGACAATAATAATCTGTTTTTACACGTGTCAGCAGAACATGAAAGTTGAAAAAGAAGGATTTTTACTTTGTTTGGCCAAATGCTGTTGACTAGTCAGTCAAGTTGTACAGATGTGAACACTGACAAAGGGATGTTTTAATTTTCCAGCCCAACTCCAAAAAATTGACCATCCATTAAAAATTTGTTTGAATGAAATTATAAACATAAACTGAAACTCATGTAGACACCTGCAGACCCTCCATCCAGCCACATTTCTAGTATAAAGTGCGTCACATTTTTGATTGTGTCAATGTGCAAACAAAGCCGTTAAAATACACTATGAGCAAGTGGGTGTGGTGATGACATAACACAGCAGGCATGAAACAGAAAAAAATACAAACAGAGGGTGGAAGTTTTTGCTCAAGCAAAAATCTTTAGGTTCAAGATTCAGAACTTTTAATCAGTACAGGCCAATGTCAAAATCATTCAGGATCCAAAACCAGATATGACATGAAACCACCTGTAAAATAACATGACTGATGTCCAGTATGTAAATGTTGGAAAGGTCAAACTTAAAAATATGAACCAAATGATGGCAGGGATAAAGATAAGCCACCATGCTCCAACGCACTGACATTAAATCTTAAGGAGGGGGTCATGAATCATTCAGTAATCACAGAATCAGGTGACCGCATGTGACAACAGGCTACTTATGTGTAAATTACAAATAAAAAACCCATTGCAGAAATGGTTCTTGAGACTAATACCATATAAATTTGTTTTCATGAACCACTTGACTAATATGTGCTAAACTTTTTTTTTCATGCATTTAAGAATTACCTGTTGGGACTACATACCTTTATTTGTAGTTTGCATTTAAAGAACCTATATAACCATTATTGAAGGGAAAAAGATAAATCAGATTTTTTTTCCCCTTGATGTCCTGTTTCAGCTTCTTGATTTTTACTGTATTGCATTTATTATGAAAGCTTTATATTAAAAGGAAAGCCCAGTGAAGATTTTCTTGGATACCTTAAAATCACACTGTATTTCCTGTCGTATCCACATTCAGTAAAGACTGGAACTCAAATCACTGGAATTGATTTGTCTGTTTCTCCATTTTACTGTCATTTATGTGGATTTTATTTTAAAGTTGTAAGCCCTGTACACTTACTAAAGGTAAAGTTAACTTACAGCAAAATGTTTCTATGAATACCTGTCTGTTATATGGCTTTTGAAGTATCCATTAAATAAAATGAAAATCTGAGTGCACAGAGTCATGTATTAATAAGGCATAAAAGAAGGAGAATAAGATTTTGATGTGCTACGCTTAATGCTTACAAAACGCTTTCATAATCCAGTCACTATCCTTAAGTCTTTATTCATCTGAATCATAAAAAAAAACTTTTGGGCCTGTTTCCTCTTGTATATGGTAAAATACAAAAGTAAAAAAAAAATCTTATATAAAATATTAATCTTTAACATAAAGTGTTTTTTTTTTACATTATTTTAGTCATCTTTAACACCCAGTTGGTTTTTGACCAGAGTATGTTTGATCCAATAATTCTCACCTATGGTTTATTTTATCCTAAAAGACAAGAACTAGTAGGCTAACTCTGGTTCCAAATTTAGATTAAAACAAAAAATAAACTGAACATTGATACTGACTAAAATATATATTTTTTTAAAATACGCAAACAAGCAAGGGGAGACCTCTAGCCTCTCAGTATCACTTTAACTATTGGAAAATGAGTAGTTGTGTAAAGCAACAAAATATATTTATTTTATTGTAACTTCACCTCAGTTTTATACACGGGCTCCACTTTACTTATTTGACATCTTCACATAATTGAACAGGTCATAGGTAGGTTTGTCATTAAGGAACCAGCCTTGTGATCTAAAGGTCCCCGGTTCGATTCCCAGTCCTAAGTACTATTGGCAGAAGTTCCCCTTGAGCAAGGAATCTAACCCCAATTGCTCCCAGAGTGCAGTGTTAAAGGCTGCCTATCGCTCCGGACACGTGTGCTCAATTCACTAGTGTGTGTTTCACTGCTGATGGGTTAAATGTGGAGGATAAATTCCTTTGTCTGTAAATACTGTAGGCAAACAGATTGCTTTATCAATTTTTAAATATCAACACATTAAAACTGTTACCTTCCAAACTACACTTCTAATGTCATTTATTAAGCAGTGTTAAAGCTCATTTAAATATGGGGTTATGGTAAGGGCCTGTATGAGGTCAAAATGCATGGCTATGTGCTTGATTTATCTATGGCGGTAAAACTGAAGGACACATTTCAATTCAATTCAATGATTTAGAGAGCTCTTCCAATAAATTAATCTACTTGTGTAAGTTTATATTAAAATATTTGTTTGTTTTCTGTTAGTTATGCATCAGAATCAATAGAACAACTTAACAATATGTATTTATTTCACATTTAAGAGCATAGATCCTGCATGGATTTTGTAGCAGACCCCTCACGGTTCAGAAACCTAACTTATTTTAAGTACGTGAAACAGGAAGGTCTGTGGTTCTGTTCATAAATCGTTTTTTGTTCATTTTAAAACACTTCATCTAATATAATTAATGCCAGAAACAACATACACGTTTGATTAACTCTACATGATACCGTTGACACGACAAACCATGTAACAGCACACCGTGCATGCGTTTGCGTCACCTGTTATAAAATAATCAGTATAAAAATAGATAACTCGTTGTAAAATTAGAAGAAACAAAAAAATAAGTAAAACTTTGCGCGAGTAAAGGTTTATTTGTGTAAAATTTAAACACGCTGGATCTTTTTAGCGCATCAAACAAAGACCGAAACTCACCTTACCTGAGAAGCTATTCCGGAAGTAGGTAAAAAAGCTTCTGTGACGCTGGTTTTGTGTAAAATTCGCTTTTAGTTTTAAAAGATTACTACTATTGTAATAATACATTCATCTTATGTCTAAATATCTATTCTCATTTTAGCAACCTACTGTCACACTCAAAAAAACAAACAAATAAGCAGGCGTTTAGGTTTGGACAGGAAGCGTGTTCAGGTGGGACCTGTTTTAATCAGCAGATTCACCTGGACGCCCTCGTAATGCTAGACGCGTAGCAATGCCCAAGTCGTTATGTAACAATAAGGGAATAGGGAGAGAGAAAAGGGAAGCGTGCTGCATTTGGATAGTTTCCACCTGCAAGGTTGCACCTACCTGGAAACTATGGCGTTTCTAATTCGGTAACACGCCTCTGTGAGAAAACACTCAGATCTTCAGAGTTTGTCATCAGGAGCCAAAGATTTAGATGAAAGTTTACAAAGTAAAACGGTTTGTTTAAGCTTCATTACATAAAGAGATCTGTTCGCAAATATGTAAATTATGAATAATATTTAGGCCCAATGTTAAACAAACAGTGTTTAAATATATAATTTTCTTTAATTTTGTAGGAACAATTTATATTTTTTTAATAACAAATTAAAATTAAGGAATTGCTTTAAAATCGCCTTTTTAATTTATATAATAATGTAACATAAAATTAGCATTTGTATAGATCCCTTTTTATTCCGTGAAAAAAAGTAACTACTTATTTATTAATTTGAGGAAATGGCAGTGTTGATATTTGCCGATCATTGAAATGTCATTAACTGTTTCCTATAAACACATAAATAATAAAATTAGCCATTACCCGTTCTATGCCCGGATGGTGAGCATTTTTGTGTCATTGAAGACACTGATTTGATAACTTTATTTAGTTCCGGCCTCATTAAAGTTTTCAGGAAGAGAAGCGGTGATGCAGATAACACATTGATGGGAAACTCGTTGTATGGCTTACAGCATTAGCTTCATGTTCGCTGTCTTGCGTCATCCCCTCCACTCTACCCGTTCACAAATCGCTATACACTAAGTGCCTTGCGATAACCCTCCACACTACCCATGCACCACCAATCTATATAGGCCAAGTGCCTCACATCATCCCCTTCACTCTACCCATGTGGAAATCACTATAGAGATGACACACAAGCGCCTCATATTAAAGATTTTAACTAGCTGACCCGCAGTGTAACATACGCTGCATAATAAAGGCCTTCCCTGTTTAATGCTGCCGGTCCTATTTCTGTCTCGCCAGTGCCTCGCCAATTGGGACCTTGTCTGCTGTACATGAAAATTAAACTTGTGACTTTTTTGCTTACTGTAGGCCCCCATACCGTCCCAAAATCAAAACAAAAAAAAGTATTTTAACATTTACATTTATTAATTAATCATTCACTATAAATGTAACTGTTTAAATGGTTTTTGAAATGTGATTTTAACTATCAGTTTTCAATTATGTTGTAGAACATTTCTCTCTAAATAACTAAGAAAGTATAAAACCAATTCTGGACAGACCTAAACTGTTCTTGTAAAGTTTGAGTGGATGTTGAGTGAAGTTCCAACATGTGCCTTATCTGTTTCAGTTGTCTTTCTGTATTTTACAACTTTAATATTACATTTTTTGCTGTAGATACAGTATTTTGGCTGACCATATTGTACTACTGTCCAACTTTTATTAGGATAAAGTGATGGACTGGTCCCTTGATATACCCCTTCTAACCTCATTGGTGATTCATTATTTATTTGATGAATGCAAGCTGTTAAGAGACTGAGGAGGCAAAACGGCTCACATAAAACCATTCACATCTACACTGAAGTTTTGATATTGTGCAGATATTGCCTTTTCCCTGCATTCCCGTAGCATTAATAGCATGTTGTAATTTTGCCAAAATGTTGTTTTATCTATTCTCTAAATGTAGAATACTGTAGCTTGGTGTCTTACCTGAAAATTCTTATTAGTTTTAATAGAAAGCAGTTTGCCTTTGTGTTGTCCTTCCATGAGCAACAAAGGGCTTTTGGGTAGGCCTACCCTTTAACAGATACTCTATACTCTATACTCTAAAGAATGTCTCTTCAATGAAATTAGAATGTTATACATATAGGTACCTTCAAAATGGCTATGGAAATTATAACCTTGGAAAATAGGTTTCTAAGTTATAGACAAAATCTATAATCTAAGTTTGGAAAAATTACAGTAGCATCATGTAGCATATAGAGCTGTAGCCAAAATGCTAACATAAGATAAAAACATTATAGTGTTTATCAAGACTTTGTTACAGTGGATCTGTGAAGTTCATCTTGTGAATGAGCATTACATTTTTATTTCTATCTTAAAAGGCTAGCTCTTCTAAGCTATCTAACTGAAAAACCCAAATGACTGAAATCATAGTGACATAGTGATAGTTTCTTAGTCGTTTCAGGGATCTTGTAAGCCTAAGACCTGTGTCTCTTGTTCAAACCAAGGTAAAAAAAAAAAATAAAGTCTTAGTCCTTTTATATTGAAGGAAGCACTATCTAGTCTGGTATTTTTTTGGGAAGTGATGCGATGGTAGGAGCTGCACATGAAAAAAAATGAATAAATCAAAATTAGCAGAGCCCAGCAATAGATTGGCACCCTGTCCTGGGTGTATCTGCCTGTATATCTTCTGATATACAACTTTTCTTAAATGTAATGAACTTCGACTGTACAGGTCTAATGAACATTGTAACGATTAAAAGAATGTTAGTATTACATATATACTGTTAAAAAGCTATACTTGTTTAATTGCAAATGTGATAATTATTATAAAACAGATTTACATACCAGCTAATGTAATAACAAATACGCTGTACTAGAGGCTGTAGAATACTTGAAGTGTAATTAACTTTATTTGGCATGTAAGGTACATACAGTGAATTTATGTTGGCTTTTATTATTAAAACAAAATAATTGCGTAATAAATAGCATTAAAATTACATGTAAAGATTGTGTGATGTAAGTCAGAAATTCTAAAAATCTGTCAACATTGACCACTTCTGTAGGTCTATTTGTCCATTTCATTAGTTCCTTTTACCACTTAGAAACATTTTGTGAACCTATGATTACAGATTGGAGTCTTTTAACATACCTTGTTAGTCCCGTGTGCTCACCACAAAGGATATCATTTAAATTGGGGATAGTTCCCAGGTAAGTATCAAGTATAGTCATTACAATCATATATATTTGTGTACAGTACAAAAAAAAATCACATTCTTCCAGGACTAGAACAATCTACAAAAAAACAACAGTGCATGTACAAATGAGGAAAGAGAATGCACAGGATAAAGGGCAATAAATTCAGTGTATTTAGGTCAGTGTCACTTTTAGTGGCGCAGCACTGCAAAGACAATGTTGTGGTGGTGGTGTGTTAGTGCATGTTGCACTGATATAAGCAAGTTTTTTTAAAACATACAGTTTAATCACTGTACACTCTTAATTTTCATGGTGGAAATTCACACCCTATAATTTTGTACTACATTGTTGCATTTTTTCTTATTTATTATCATTATATTCATCATTTATTGTATTATATTCAGTATTTTTCCTAAATATTTGCCACACTATACATTTTACTATTTACCACTTTTCAAATATTTAATTTAAATTCTGGTGGGTCAGCTACCCAAATCTCACATAGACAGTCATCGTCACACAAAGAAACAGTTTCTAACTTGGAAATGAATGATTGGTGTAATTAAAAACAAAATATAAAAATATCATTTTGATTCTGTTGTTAATGGGGTCATTCAAGGTTGAATTAATGTTTCATAATTTTATTAACATTTAATATTTAATTAAAAGGAAGTA
>JAOUQT010315403.1:0-14605 GCA_025769995.1 Xyliphius kryptos | reverse complement strand
GTCAGCACAGTGTCCAGAGCATGGAGCAGATACCAGGAGACAGGCCAGTACACCAGGAGACATGGAGGGGGCGTAGGGGAGAACATCCACTGCCTCATCAGGAGCATGCCCAGGAATTGTAGGGAGGACATACAGGCACGTGGAGGCCACACACACACTACTCAGTCTCATTTGAACTTGTGTTGAGGAATTTCCACTAGAGTTGGATCAGGCTGTCATTTGATTTTCCACTGTGATTTAGAGTATGATTCCAAATCCATGCCACCATGGGATAATTTAATGTTATTTTGTTCTCAACACATTCCACTATCTACTAAATAAAGATTTTCTACTGAAATATTTTTTTCATTGAGATCTAGGATGTGTTATTTTAGTGCTCTCTTTATATTTTTGAGCAGTGTGTATATATACTGCATGTGTGTGTGTGCGTGCATGTGTGCGTGCTTGCGTGCGTGTGTATTAACAGTTGCTAAACATGTACCCCAAAACATACGGAGACAATTACTGGGTGATTGTCACTATTCAGTTTTATACATAAGATATTTTATAGTAGTATATAAATAAGTAACAATCTATTTTTGTTTGTTTGTCCCCATTTATACACTTAAATTATGCATGAGGCAGGAAAGTTAAGTTTTTAGGCTTTTTCCAAGTGTCCATACTTGTATACTTCTATATTTGAGGCTTTATTTCAGTCATCCTTAAATATGCATGTTTTTTTGTGTGTTGTAAGGTGTCTGTGCTTCTTTAAGTGTCCGTGATGATCCAGTAGTGCATCGATATTTTATATACTTGAAGCATTCTTTCAGTTGGTTTTTCACAGTTTTGGGCCATACAATGATTAGTATTATTGAGCTAATATTTGAGCTTATTCTGGTGGTTAGTGTAAACATTATCTAAAGTGGCTTCATTTAAGGCATTATTTTGCTGACTGGACAACACTTCATATTTTACTATTTTTAATGAAGCCGCAAAGATCAAAATCACTTGCATCTAGGAGACACTAAACTTGACCTGGATATGACTCAAAACATTCAAAACAGAACTTTGCTCACATGGACATGGAGGGATTGTTGTTGAGCATATAAAGGCCGGCATTATAAACCTGAGAAACAAAACCATACTGACGTGCTTGTGTACTTTGCAAAAGTGTTTACACAGCGACAAGGTCCACAAACAAAACCCTGGCACAGGTATTAGACCAGGTTGAAAGATCAAAACAACAGATGATGCAGTCAAAATGGCTCCAGTTGTTTTATGTCTATTAAATAGGTTGTTGCCACAAACCTAATCCAATGCGCTGTGAATGTTCTGTTAAATCAACAATCAAATTTATTTTTTTGATCTTATGATTACTTAAATGTCCAATATTGAATTTCAAGCTAAAAGAACCCAACTAAATACAATTCTATACTTGGTTACGAGTTCTGGAAGATCGACTAGACTGGTTACACTGTACACTCAATACTCCACATCAGCATCTTTTTAATTTGAATGTGTTTTTCAGAAGAAGCCGTAAACCTTACCACATCCTGAGTGTGTGCCCCAGAAACGCAGAGCCGTCTCTCTTACCTCATAATAGGTGATTTTATCCGGCTTTCAGACTGATCTTCCTCCACTTCAATAGACAGATGAGGGTCGCCCGCTGACTTGTTTCCTTTCTTCTGCTTGTCCTCCACATTCTCAGCCTCTACACTGTAAAAGTAGATTAAAGCCATGGCTAAATATAAAAAGGTAACATATCTCTGTAGAAGACTACAGAATTTTGTCTTATGTAAGAATAAATAAAGTTTGTTTAATCAGAAAGATACATTCATGAAAGCATTTTTAACGGTTATTGTCATCAAAAAATTAAGGGATAACATTAAACGAGAGAAAAAAAGGGGTAGAAACAATGTCTGGTAACATTATAAACACTTTTTTAAGCAATTGGCAGATTATTCACATTGCATTGATAGTTAGAGTGAATTTGTTTAAGAAAGCAGGTGGAAATTTCTCAAGCCTGACCAAACAAAGTAAGCCATGGGGAAACATTTGCAAGGGAAACGGAACTGCACACAGAGGGCAGTATAGTTCAGCTTTACAAGCTTCAATGCTCTACAATGCTTGTGATAGATATATCAAAACCTATGTAAGAAAAAGAAAAGCCAGCTCTGTCCCACACTTGTATCAGATCAGGAATTACAATAGAAACACAAATCCAACCTCTTAATAGGAATTAGATGAGTCCATGACAAAACATAGGTTTAGGAAAAACTTAAATGTTGATTAGCTAATGTTTAAGCAGTTTATTGTGGATAACTATTTGCTGAAACATCACTGTATTACACAAGTCTGGTAGTTCTTTTGAGTGCTTACGTAATAACAGCCTTTGAAATAAAGGACTATGAAGCATGTGTGGGCAGCGTCACTACATGGAAAGTTGTAATTTGTATGTTTGTAAGCACACGACACCACAAAACTCCACCTTTTAAGCAAAAGTATGCATTTCGTTTCTCTAATCTTAAATTTTGTTGATATGTTAAGGGTGGATGAATTTAAAATTCTGCTTTTTTTTAAGCAAAACTATGCATTTTGTTTTTCTAATCTTACATTTTGTTAAATGATGAATGAGTTTATAATTCATTCATTCATTATCTTTCACTTAATCCTCTACTAAGGTCGCAGTGGCCCCCATGCCCATCCGGAGGAGAACGTCTCTGGCGCTGGGCAGATACACCCAGGACAGGACAGAGTTTAAAAAGCTATGCATTTTTTTTGCTCAAATCTTAATCTTTTTGATATCTTAAGGGTTGATGAGTTGAAAATTCAGCTTTTTTAAGCAAAGCTATGCATTTTGTTTTTCTAATCTCTAGTGGATGAGATTATAATTCTGTTTGCTTGGTTTTCTTTTCTGAAAGTACATGATTTCAACTCCCTAACAGCATTAAAACACAAAACATAGCAATATTGTCCACTGGATTAACAATTTTTACATTTCAAACCTAACTTTGCCAGGGTGTGTAGTTGTAATTCATATGTTTGTAAGCACTCTACACCACAAAACTCTACTTTTTAAGATATGCATTTTCATTCATTTATTATCTTCCGCTCATTCCTTTATGAGGGTCGCGGGGTGGTTCCCCATGCCCATCCAGGGGAGAACGTCTCGGACGCTGGGCGGATACAACCAGGACAGGGTGCCAATCCATCACTGGGTACACACTCACTCACACAGTCACACACACACACACACATACACACACACACACATACTATACAGGGCAATTTAGAGCATTCAATTTACCTTGTGTCCATGTGTTTGGAATGTGGGAGGAAATCTGAGAACCCGGAGGAAACCCACGCAGACACGGGGAGAACATGGAAACTCCACCCAGATTAGAAATCACACCGGGAAATCCCAGCGCTGGGAGGCGAATATGCCACCCCAGATTTTGTTTCTCTAAGATTAAATTTTGTTAATATTGTATGGGTGGATAATTTTTTTTTTAATTAAACAAAACTATGCATTTTGTCTAGCAATCTTGTCCACTAGATTAACATTTTCTCCATTTAAAACGTAACTTTGCCAGGGTGTGGATACATCTGTTCAAAAGAAGTGTTAAGGACGTGTAAAGTAATGCAGGGAGAAAACAGCTGCGTCCCTTTTGTACTCTGCAGTTTGGTAATCAAAGCGCCATTTGTACATCTCCATGCAGACCGCTGCTTAAATATACAGTACAAATAGCCGCGTTCACAAACAGCACTTGGTTTGTATCTCTACCCTGGGTATTCTGCATTTTCCAAAATGACAATGGAATCATTTAGAATACATATAAAACACAAGCTTCCATCGTCCATAAAAAGTCAGTAAGTGACAAAATTCCAACGTAAACAAAAGCGTATGTTGAATGTATTTATTTCAAGTTTTAAACTCGTTTGTACAAAATTTCTGACCGCATTTGAATGAAGCACAGCGATTGCTTGTTGCTACTCGTTTAAATCCAACTTCAGTCGCACAACTCAACTCGGGTAACTTTCTTTTTAACCCGTAAACCGGTGTCGGATTTATAACAAACACAGTAAAACTCCTCGATAAATAGGTCTATAAAGGAAATGAGGTTCTAAAGGCCTTTACGGAAAAGCAAACGCACTTACGTAGTTTGTGCTCGCGGACCTTTCTTCTCTGCTCTGCCGGCTTTTGCTCCTTCAGGCGACTGCGGAGAGAGAGCTCGGTCTGCCTGCTCTATCATCAGCACCATGGTACTGCTGCTCACTGTCCCACTAACACACAACAGCTTCCTCTCTCAAACCCGCAAACTCTACACAAACACACACACACACAAACACCGCGCGCGCCTGTCATAGGCTTTGCTTTTAGGAAGGACGTCCTAAACAACATGAAACCGGAGAGAAACAGAGCAGTGTCGCCCTCTCCTTTCTCCCAAAGGAAAATCTAAAGTCCTCACCCCCCACGCCTGACTGAAAAGGGGACGAACTGAGTCAGCGGTGTAAATCGGAGCCTTCATGACGATTCGATTCGATACCGATTCTTCAAGCCAACGATTCGATTATTCGAGACCTAAGAACTCCCCACGATTCAAAGATCCAACACTCATTTTTGTCAGTCATTTAATTCTATTAAGTTTCCAATAAATCAAAAAGAAAGTCATTTGCCTTTTATTTAGATACAGAACCTGTATTTTATTTACACAATGTTTATCAGACGTGGTCAACACACTGTTAATAGAATATTCATTCATTCATTATCTTCCGCTTATTCCTTTATGAGGGTCGTAAAGGGGGGGGGGGGTTCCATATGCCTATCCAGGGGAGAACGTCTCGGGCGCTGGCAGATACACCCAGGACAGGGTGCCAATACATTGCTGGGCACACACTCACACATCCACACACACACACACTACACAGGGCAATTTAGAGCATTCAGTTTACCTTCATGTTTTTGGACTGTGGGAGGAAACCGGAGAACCTGTAGGAAACCCACGCAGACACGGGGAGCACATGGAAACTCCACCCAGATTGGGAACCAGGAATCCCCAGCGCTGAGAGGAGAATGTGCTAACCACTAAGCCTCCGTGTCGCTCCGTTGCCAACATCTAGCCAATTTTTTAAACCTCCTAGTGACTTATTTTCTAAAAAGTGACAAATCTAGCGTCATTTTCTGGTGTTATTGGAGACTTTGGGAGACACTCATTTTTCGGTCGTTTAGAGAGACCCACAACGCTCCACGTCCAAACTGCAACTGAACTGCGCATGCCCAAAGCTGCCACTGACCCCGCCCCCTAATTACAGAGTGGGATGTAAATATAAGAGCATTTATGTTACACGGCGTCAGGCACTCGCCTCGTCCACGGTGTGTGCCGCTATGTAAAAAGCGAAACATTTAGCATGGTGGGGTTCACCATGCCCATCCAGGGGAGCTGGGCAGATACACGCAGAACAGGGCGCCAATCCATTGCTGGGCAAATACTCACTCACATGCGGACACGGGGAGGACATGGAAACTTCACCCAATTTGGGATTCGAATCAGGAATCCTCAGCGCTGAGAGGAGAAGCTGCTAACCACTAAGCCAATGTGCCGCCCCCTAGCTAAAACTTGATTTATGTAATTTACAGAGACGTAAATAATCTAATGTGCGTCTAAACAAAGCTTTAGGGTCGTTCATTTCTTTTAAGAAGTGAAAAATCAACAGCAGTTCATTTATTTAGAGCTCGTTTGTAGTTCTAACATGTTTTTGGTGTTTTACTCCCTTTTTTCTGTCCAACAATGTTTACTTCCTAAACACACAATTCATTTAGGGACTTCTAGCGACTTTTAGGACAGCCAATGGCTGCTTTCCTTACTGAAGAGTTGGCAACAGTGTTAGTTGTGTGTGTGTGTGTGTGTGTGTGTGTGTGTGTGTGTGCAGAAGAGTAAAAGAGTGGCTCTTAGCAGGAAGGTGAGCGTGAAGTCTCAAATTATTTACCAGGTTTCTGGGTATTAGTTATGATTTAGTTAGTTAGTACAAGGCGGCACGGTGGCTTAGTGGTTAGTAGGTTCGTCTCTCAGCGATGGGGATTCCAGGTTCGAATCCCAATCTGGGTGGAGTTTCCATGTCCTCCCCTTGTCCGCATGTGAGTGAGTGTGTGCCCAGCGATGGATTGGTGCCCTGTCCTGGGTGTATCTGCCCAGTGCCTGAGATGTTGTTCCCTGGATGGGCATGGGGAACCCACTCACACAGCCACACACACATGTTTTTGGGATGTGGAAGGAAACCGGAAAACCCAGAGGAAACCCATGTGGACGCAGGGAAAAAAATTTGGTCATTTAGCAAACGCTTTTATCCAAAGCGACTTACAGGTATACCACGTAAGAGCAATGAGGGTTAAGGGTCTCGCTCAAGGACCCACATTGGTAACTTCAGTGGACCTGGTATTTGAACCCACAACCCTTTGATTGCTAGCCCAACAACCACTGACCACTGAGCTACCACCTCCCTAAACATGGACACTCCAGATTGGGATTCGGAACCTAGCAGTGAGAGGAGAATGTGCAAACCACTAAGTCACCGTGCCACCCAACTGTTTGTCTTCTCAATAAAAATGATTTTTTTAAATCATGGTGGCTTAGTGGTTAGCATGTTCGCCTTTCAGCGCCGGGGGTTCCCAGTTCGAATCCCGATCTGGTTGAAGTCTCCATGTTTTTGCCGTCACCGCGTGGATTCAAGGTGAATGAGCTGCTTCAAACTGTCCCATAGTCTGACTGTGTGTGTAAGTGAGTGTATGCCCAGCGATGGATCGGCGCCCCCTCCTGGGTGTATTTGCCCTTCCCCCCCCCCCCCCACACACCAAAAAAATCACGACTAATTTATATATTGCAGGCCACCGCTGATGATTCTTTATACAAATGACAAACTGCAAGCTACAGGTATTTTAGAGCGTTTCTACAGGATGGCCCACGAAAAAGCAGCCCGTCTCATATATCCAGCAGGCCGAGGAGGGGCTGCTTTTTCGTGTGTAACAGACCACAGCGTGCACTTGTTTCCTACCTGAGAGGAACTGCTGCGTGTCCAGAAGTTTACAGGTCTGCTCTTTCTCCAGTTTGTTGGGCTTGTCCGAGTACTGTGCCAGCGGGCCTTCCCAGTACACCCTGCCCTGGCACAGACGCTTGGCATAGAGTCCATCGTGTGTAAGCCAGAGAAGCACACCGCGCTCTAGAACGTTGGACAGTTTTTCGGCACCACGCCTCTGTGACTGAGGAAAGGGGAAGGGAAACAACACAGGCTCCGGCCCCCCGAAGAGCCGCTCGTCCACGCACGGTGAGGACGGCGAGGACGGAGAGGATGGAGATGATGACGCGGAGGAGATCCGGCAGCCTTCGGGACTGGTGGTGGTCACCTCCTTCACAAGATTCTCCCGGTAGAAGAGGGAGACGTGCAGCCGGATGTCTGGATTTATAAAAACGAGACGTTTATTTCAAATCTGATGGAAATAATGACCTGAATTATCATATGTGTCATAAATATGTATATGTGTGTACCAGTCATGACCACGGCCTCCGCTGATCTGATACTGGGATCCACAGACATGGGATGGGATTCTGTAGGAGTGTATGTGTAGAAGGAGCCAGATATCTGGTACCCTGCAACAGGAAATGGCAGAACTTTAAACCCTTATATCTATGAGATGTAAGTATTCAGCATCACCGTGACATTGAGCATCTGCCGTAGTTTCATTACACGATCACAAAGTCAAATATCCTCAGATGTTCCATTTCTTAAATCTGATTGGCTGAGCCGTTTGTCCAGCCGTGATATTATCGACAATAACACACACCTCTAAGCGCTTCACATTCACATCAATGCATGATATGCATTACGTTATTTTTTTAACTGCATTTATAACTCCATTCTGTTATTTGACCACTTGATGGCAAACCGGTATCCTGTTACTCAGCGATCAGCGTTCAGTTTAAAAAACAGACTAGATGACGTCACGGAAGAGCAGATTATTATTCATTTAGCTTTTAATATCCGCATTTATGAATCCAACCTTGTTTTTTTTTTTATTATAGTGTGTTCGTAAGGGGTTTATAAACGTATGACGCCATATTATGCTGCTATGCGTCATGCTGAACTTCTTTTTTCGTAATTCATTCACAATAATGCCACGCCCTCTCATACCTTATATATATATAAAAGCAATTGAAACACAATTGGGCGGCACGGTGGCTTAGTGGTTAGCAAATTCTCCTCTCAGCGTTGAGGATTCCTGGTTTGAATCCCAATCTGGGTGAAGTTTCCATGTTCTCCCCATGTCTGGTTTTCTCCATGTTCTCCGGTTTCCTCCCACATTCCAAAAACATGGATTCCAGGTAAATTGAATGCTCTAAATTGTATAGTTTGTATGTGTGGCTGTGTGTTTGTGAGTGTGTGCCCAGTGATGGATTGGCGCCCTGTCCTGGGTCTATCTGCCCAGCGCCCGAGACGTTCTGCTTTCTTACGTGAATTTAACAGTAGGTTTTTCAAGGACACCATAAAGAATGACGAAGCCAAGTTTCAGCCTTGTAGATACTCGCCAAGACCCCGATCCACCCGAGGCGTTGCGTTCGATAGCAATAGCTAACAAACTACATTTATTTATACATTATATATAATATATACATAATTTTATACATAAATACGGTGCTTTATGAGCTCTAACTGCGTTTCTTGTCTGTTTTTCTGAGGTGGCGTCTTGAGGAGTCCCCAGCTCCTCGTCTATGGCGCTACGACCGTTATGGAAAGGAACCTGGACTTCTGTTGGACTGACGGCGCTGCAGTCCTGGAGGATGGACGCAAATAGTTTATATAATTTTTACTATTGTTAGATATGGACACACTTGGAATGATCTCTACACAATCTGTACATGGCTGTCCTACACTGATGCTGCCCGGCCGCTCAAGGAGGATGAGTCCCTCACTGAGCCTTGGTCCTCCCAGGGTTTCTTCCTAAAGGAGTTTTTTCTTGCCACTGTCGCTTGGCTCTTTAGGGGTTTAGGCTGTAAACTCTGTAAAGCTGCTTTGTGACACCGCACTGTTGTAAAAAGTGCTGTATAAATAAATTACTTGAACTTGAACTCGAATAATCGAACGAAGGAAAGCGAGGACCCGTTTTTTCGAGATGGCAGGTAATCACGATGTCAAGTCTCAGCCTCGTAGGTACTCGGGAAGCGGGAGAATTAGTGATGAGTCAGTGAGGGTTTGGGGGTTTATGAGTATAGATTTATAAATATATATATTACGGTGGAACTGCAATCAGATTTGTGAATGAGAGGAAGGGGAAGCAGGTACAGTAATGGACCCCACCTGTATGTGTGAGTTAAAAGGTGGAGGTTTAAAGAGGAGAGACAGGAGGGCAAATAAAATCAGATTTTGGATCTGATAAATCTGAGCCCAACAGTGATTTGTAAAAAAAAAAAAGAAGAAAAAAAAACGAAGCCAAGAAAGTAGGTGAGGTAATAGTTTCCACATGTGGCATGTTTGTGTTAATCGTCTGTGTGTTTATGGGGGAAACAAGAAGTGAGAAGGCTAAGAAGGAGAGAACGTCAGCCATGAAGCATGATGCCATCAAAAATGTGGGCGGAGTCATGGCTGGTTAGTGTAATAACACTATGCTCTTGCAAACAACATGGCAGAATATTAGACCTGTGTGTGTGTGTGTGTGTGTGTGTAACATGTTTCTCTGTGTGTCTGCACTGTGATGATGGATATAGAGTTAAAGTCGAACCCCTTTCATCCCCAAAGTCTTTTTAAAGTGCCCGCCTGAATCAGTGACTCTTTCATGACATAAAGCATTTTTAGGCTCCGGCACGCGAAGCTAACTAAGCAAGCTGGATTTCCCCCGAAGCAAACGTGTGAAACCACGTGTCAAACCATGGGCTGTGCTTTTGTACTGGCACACAGCGAAGGGACAGGAAAGTGCCTTCCCCAAACTGTTGTTAAAGCCACACCACCCATTACTATAACTCACAGGCTCGATGCAAAGTCTGAAATGAGGCCCAACGCCCAAATCCAAGGTCAGTTCTACCTCCATTAGAAGCCTCTTGGGGGGGCAGCGTGATGCGCTAATGCACTTAAACCCCCCTGTTAAAAAAAAAACCAAAGGCTTTTATTCGTCCTGCTGCTAATTGCAACGCCGCAACCTCACTGGTGAAGGCGCTAAAATCGGCAGAAGCGCGAGTGCAGCTCATTAAAATAACTTCTCATGACATGACTGAATGACTTCCATGATCATATAGCAAAATACCGTTATGCTAATTAACTGTACGCATATATTTAAATATGTATAAGTCTGATCCGCGCAGTCTGGCAGCAGTACATCACCTACAATACACACTACATGATTAAATGACTGAACAACCCTAAAGTGCACTTCATGGCCGAAGAAATGACGCTGCGGATTTCTTCCCTATTATAAAAGTTTCGCTCCTTGAATCTGATTGGCCAAGCCGTTTGTCCAGCCGTGCCATTATTTGCAATAACGCACACTGCATGATATACAATACATTATTTCCCCAATGTTTTTCATGAACTGCATTCTGTAATTTGGAAGTACTTGATCATTAGAGAACCCAATATCCTGTTACTCAGTGATTAGCATTCAGTTTAAAAACTGGATGAGATCACGTTATTTAACGCATTTATGAATCATTTATGAATCACTGTTTTATTATTAAAGTGGTTTCGTAATAGTTTTTTATTGAAGAAATAAGGCGCTCGAGGTTGTGCGTTATTGTGAATAAACCATGGGAAGAGGTGTAACTGTACTCCGCTTGTGTCACGGCTAATACCTCTTTCGCGTGGTTTATTCACAATAATGCACGCCCTCTCGTGCCTTATTGCTTTATTATATAATTAATGATATGCTCATTAACTGTCCATATATATTTTTATTATGTATAAGTCGGATCAGTCTGGCAGCACCCTATTAAACCCCCCGCAGGCTAAAAAAAAATGATGAAATGACTAAACAACTATTGTTATTAATATGCATTTTTTCTAGAAAACAAGAAGCAAATATTGTATATGTCAAGCTCTTAAGGTGCACGTCATGGCCGAAGAAATGACACTGCACCCCCTCAACTGGCTTCTTTCGACGCGTAAGAGAAGCGGCTCTACTCCCGGTTTCTCCCAGATGACCCTATCTCTAAAAGAGAGCCCAGACACCCTGCATACCATCACTCGTGAACAAGCTTGTTCCTGACCCAGAGAGGACACTCCACCCTTTGGCTTAAGCTTCTTCAAGTTCAGAGCCTCCTCATATTTGGTCATTTGGCAGACACTTTTATCCAAAGCGACTTGCAAATGTCCCAGTTTAATTAGGGTCAGAACACAGGGTTACATACAAAATCCCTGCAGCAATTAGGATTAAGGGTCTTGCTTATTGACCCTTATTGGTTATTCCAGTGAACCTGGGATTTGAACCCTCAACCTTCAGATTGATATCCACCACCCTAACCACTGAGCTATTGGCAGTTGTAGGCTTGTGGTTAAGGAACCAGCCTTGCAACCTGAAGGTCGCCGGTTCGATTCCCAGTCCCACCAAGTACTACGGCTGAAGTGCCCTTAAGCAAGGCACCTAACCCCCAATTGCTCCCTGGGCGCCGTACACAAGGCTGCCCACCACTCGTGCTTACTTCATCAGTGTGTGTAATTGTGTGTGTGTCACTGCACAGATGGGTTAAATGTGGATAATCACTTTATATACAGTACAATGTTTAACCAATGTGAATATATATATACTATATATATATATATGTGTGTGTACTGTATACGACAATTTCATATTGACACACCTATTCCCTGTACAAAACACTGTTATATTTTAACTTCTGAAAAGTAATGTATATCATGCTTAGGACTGTTTTTTTTTGTGTATATTTCAAGCATGTCTGCACCGAAAAAGGGAAGCTTTTAATCTTGTACAGTGAACAGTGAGGCTTTCTTTTAAGGCTTTCTTTTCTATTTTATTTTTCATCGCTCGTCTAAATGGTAATAAGTTAACACATTTTGGGCAATATGGACTTTTCTCTTTTCCTAAGGGATACGACTTTTGCACAAACCATATACACTAGCGCTCAGACGTTTAGGATCGCTTGCAAATTTCCCTCTTTTTAAAAGAAAAACCGTTATGCAATTCACAAAAAATATTGTTTGTTTCACAATTGATTTAAGTGAATCAGATGATTTTAAAGAATAAAAATATTTGTATTGAAGCCTTTTTTTGTATAGAGGCAAAAACAGGCTTTAATACACACATTTGTATTCTTTAAAAATCATCTGATACAATAAGATTAATTGTGAACTGCACGACATTGTGTTTTTCTTTCAAAATAAGGGAAATTCGCAAGTGATCTTAAACTTTTGAGCGCTCGTGTATATGTATGTTCTCATCCCTAATGTTGAATTTGGTACATAAACAGTAACTGAGCATTAAAATGTGTGGAGGATCATTTCCTGAAGACGATGTGTTGCTAAGTAATGAAATAAACTATTCATTTTGGATCAAGGAGGCTAAACGTCTACAAACAGCAGGACGGTGTTGTTTTGCAGGTCGGATCTGCCCACTATTTTTCTGCATGGGAGCAAAAGTAAAAGTGAACAAGGTCACAGATTACCTCTGAGACAACCAGCTCAGTTTAGTCAGACTCAGAGTTCATGTCATGCATCACATGGCTACCTGACTTTGAGTTGTGAGCAGTTTTCTGGTGTGAGATGTGGAACTGTGAGAAGAAGCGCTAACACACTACTGTGGGTGTCACACACTCAGATTTCCTCATTCAAATCGGCTAAACGTGTCGCGCATTTAATGAACCCGGAATACACCAACACCTCACAACCCTTACGCTTCCTTAAATTGAACGCAGCGGCTAATTGGGGTTTAATTACACACTGGAACCAACATGAAAGTATCAGCCCAGTGTTTGGTTTGTAGAAAAACCGTAAACCTGTTACTCAGCAATCGGCGTTCATTTTAAAAACCGGGGATCAGATTATTAACAATGTTGCTTTCAATAAACGTATTTATAAATACACCTTGTATTGTTATCATAGTGTGTTTGCAACTGTTTTATAAAAGCAATAAGACGCACGAGGTTGTGTGTTATTGTGAATAAATCACAGGAAAGAAGTGTAACTGTAGTCCGCTTCATGTCGTGACTAATAACGCCTCTTTCATGTGATTTATTCACAATAATGCCATGCCCTCTCGTACCGTATTGCTTTGATAATGAGCTACCGTACATCTTGGTGTAAAAGGCCTCTCGGTTCGTACCGTTGTCGCAGGATGGTGGATGCCACGGCAAAGACCGGGCAGACTGGTATCCGTATAACTCGGGGTGGGGTGTCTGGTGGTGGGGCTGCTCGGCGCTGAAATCCCTCCATTCTCTTCTGTCCTGAGACAACATGTAGCTGGGCATCTGGAGAAAAGCGCGACATGCAGGTTAAAGTGAGTTAACACCAGGATAGGTATGCATTGTGCTGGGATAGGCTGTATAAACCACTATGACCTCAATTTTAAGTGACTTCCGTGGCAGCTATTCTAGTAAGACCAGCATTTTGTGCTATAAAAGTTAGGGGAGGGGTCAGTATAGAGGAACTTCAGCTGCCCCCACCCCCATCCCACCCACTGATCTCACCCCAATTTAACCCATCAGGTCGAAACTTTCTTTTTAAACATCTGATTTTGATCTGACCTACGAAAATACTCCAGATTCTTGTGGAATTTAAAGAGGGAATGGATTTTTAAAGTCTGGATGGCAAATTATTCCAGGTGCCACATCCAGCAGTCGTATATTTTTGACTACATTGAGTCAAAATGCTAAATGCTAGTCTCACTCAGCTTGTTTCCCTTTTTTTTAAACGCTCCTGTAATCAGGATTAAGTTTAAGATTGATCTTGGTACGAGTGCATGTTAAGCTCACCGGGGGCTGGAGAGAAGAATAAGGAGTGTGCATGGGGTAAACCATGGATGTCACGTGTGCTGCGTTGTCCTCCATGCTGTTCGACTTGGAGCCTGAAGGAAACAAAGGTCAGTTACTCTGAAGGCACCTGGTGGACAACTCTCCAGAACCAACGGAGATAGAACTTTCCATTTGGATTTCATCCATCCATTATCTTCCGTGTTCCCCATGACCATTCAGGGGAGAACATCTCGGGCGCTGGGCAGATACACAGGACAGGGTGCCAATCCATCACTGGGCACACACCCTATACAGGGGAAATTTAGAGCATTCAATTTACCTTAAATCCATGTTTTTGGACTGTGGGAGGAAACTGGAGAACCCGGAGGAAACCTACACGGACACGGGGAGGACATGGAAACTCCATCCAGATCGTGATTCGAACCAGGAACTCCCAGCGCTAAGAGGAGAGCGTGCCAACCAATAAGCCACCCTGCCACCCTTGTTAAAATATCCATCAATTATCTTACGCTTATTCCTCCATGTGGGTCGCAGTGGGGTTCCCCAGGCCCATCCAGGGGAGAACGTCGGGCAGATACACCCAGGACAGGGTGCCAATCCTTTGCTGGGCACACACTCACTAACTCACACATCCACTCACTATGGGGGCAATTTAGAGCATT